>FWPY01000093.1:0-59171 GCA_900174645.1 Sonneratia alba | reverse complement strand
GAGAGAGATATCTTAGAACTAACCATCAATCATCATGGGTGCTCATCTACCCTATATTTTATTAGGATTATTTTTACTGATAAAAGGTTACCAGAAAAAAATATAACAGATAATTAATAATAATTTAGATTTATCTTAGAGGCTGACTTCGCAAATTTTATTGCAAGGCCACCTAATAAATATATAGGCGTTGTGTTGGACGACAGCTGAGACCCGTTTATCTTCGGCGCACTGGTGCTTCGGCCACCGGGTTGTTACACCATCATTAACTAATGGCTACCTCCAGGCACATAGCATGACTGTCTCTGCAGCAGTACCTCCTTAAAAGGTCATTGGGCTGTTTCTGTTTGGGTCTCGTTCAACGCTCATGACTGTCTTCATATCGGCTGCTGACCTTATCGCCTACAGGCCTGTGTACGGGTTGTAGTAATTTCCCCTTCCATGGTAAGCTACCCCTGATAGAGTTTTTACACCCCCCAGAGCTGTCTTTAATGTATATTAGTTAATATTAAAAATATTAAATAATTTTTTTTGACATGGCGGCTTGAACAGTACAGGGTTTTTACCACTTATTCCGTCTGACGCCTAAACGTCTTTCGATGAGAGCCGGCTAGCTCGCTGTTAGATAGGCCTATCACCCCTAGCCTGGACTCATCAGAGTACAATACAACGGACACCTGTTCGGCCTCTGACATACACTTAGAACTTTGATATCGGAACATAAAGAAAATGCATATCAGGCCTGGTCCAAGCTAGATCACAGCGGTTCAGGTCTGGAAAAAAGGACTATTATTTGAGATGTATTAGTTGTTGTGTTGGGTTTACCTTAAAGGTTAGTTACCAAAAAACTAAACATCTAGATTTACTATCGAATAGGCTATAAGCTCGCCCTTCCTTCCAACTCGGTGCATATGTGTTAAATAAAAAATGTAGACAGTAGCTATCACCACTGATCAGATCATAGCATATTTTTTTTTAATGGCCTTAATGATCGTGAAAATTGTATATTTTCTTTGACCTTAATCTCCCACTAAAAATATTAATAATTGCCTTAATGACCGTTTATCGTATAAAGTTTTAAATCTTATATGTTTTCATGCAAAGAAAAAGTTAAAGATTAAATAAATATTGATTGTGATATTATACTTTATAAGATACTAGTAAGGATATTTTTCCCCTACTTGTAGTTAAAAGGCTGTTAAACATGGGCAAAACACTTTAGGAAAGAGTTTATCAATCCTAAAGTGCGACCTTTCACCTACCAGACTAAGAGAAAGGTCGCAACACCCATTATGCAAAAGGTACACTGTCAGGCGGAATACAAAGTGTCTTTAAACCGTTCTTTGTTTTTAACCTTTCAGTTGCTTATGAACTATTTTTTTACTTCAGGACTTTTAAGTACATGTACAACACAAACTCTTTCATCTTTCACTCGCGTTACTCTACTCTGTCGCTCGGATCACTTTTTAGCCGTAGGGAGAGATCCTATTTCTCTACATAAGGTAGATTTCTCTAAAATTAATTATTACTTTCTCTGAACGGGACTTTTACCCTCTATGGTTTTTCAGACTTTCCAGTTCTTTTCAGATTTTTCACGGTTTTTAGCTTAGGGCTGCTGCTTAATTAATTATGGCTTTACCCTCTTTTCGCTCACAGCTACTTAGAAAGGTACGGTTGATATAATTTAAGGCTCTACTATGATGATTCACTTGGAGCCCTTTTTTTCTATGGTTTCCCGTGAGGACGAATAGTTCATATACTAGCTTGGAATATCTCTAGAAATTCTCTCTAAAAGGCTTTTTGAGATGTTTTTTATTCCGTAAGACTTCTATTCATAAATTCTTTTGGACATTTTGTATGGCCCCCTCTATAGTGATCCAGCTAGACATCCGTAATATATAGTTCTTTAATTCACCACACACTCTGTATTTAAGGTCACTTTAAAGTGCCATTTCCTAATGGGTAATGTAATATTAAGTTGAAAAAAAAAATATATTTTTCATGAAGTAAAAAAAAAATAAAAAATAAGAAATAAGAAATAAGAAATAAAAAAATAAAAATTAATGGTGCAGGGTAGGCTGAAACATTCAAATAAATATAACAAAAAAACAATAAATAAATAAAAAGATCATATTAGATGAAAATTTAAAAATTTTCTTGCCTTACTAGTAACTAACCCTAACCCCCTTCTAACCCCTCGACTACCCTAACCCTAACCCCCTTTAAAAGGGGGTAATGCAAAGGGGGTAATGAAAAGGGGGGTTGGGGGTAAGGGTAAGGGGCAAGGTAAAGCAAGGGACTTAAAGGCTAATAGAGGGGTTAGGCATGAAGAAAACACACATGATTAAAAAAATACAACATTCCCACATTAAAAAAAGCAATACAAAAAAACAAGCAAGAAGAGTAGTATTTATTTTTGTTTTACTTGGTTACCTTCTTTTGAGGGGTTACCATCAGTAAAGACATCTAAGATTTTTTTTATAAATATATATTTTTATAACATCCGGCAGGACTCGAACCTACAACCTCCTGTGCCGAAAACAGGGACTCTAAGCCATTAAGTTACGGATGCTTTAGAAAATTTTTTATAGCCCTTCTTACTTATTATTTTTTTTTTTAATTTTATTGTTGTGGTAGTAACCCCCTAACCCTTTAATTTGCCCTAACCTAGTAATTAATTGGCCCTGTTAAGTAAGACAAGTAACCATGAAAAATCTAAAGGGATTATAGATTTAAATAGCCAGGGTCTTGTTATTGCTGATTATGTCTTAAAACATGGACCTAGTAAGGGTTGTTAATATCAGGCTATATATATTTAAATTCTGTTTACCAAACCCTACAGACATATAAATATTTTTTACCATTTATTACTCTACTATTGCCATAGCTTGTGCTATCCTTTTTCATAATGAACTTTATAATCTTATTTTATTGTAAATAATAGAATTTATTGATTGTTATGCTAACCCCCCTACGGGGGGGGGGTTAGCAAGAGGGTTTTAAATCCTCAAGAAAATGAATTATTTTCAATAGATGGTTACTTACCCCCTTGTAAAGGGGGTAGTTACCACAAACAATAATCACATAAAGTTGTATTCTTATTATTAATTTACTTACCCTTAACCTTTTACTTCTTTTTTGAAGGGTAAGAATTAGGGTTAAGGTAAAGGTTAGTCATAAAATTTGATTAGTTTAGACTTTATGGGGCATACTATATGTGGTACTCTGAACTTCCTACCACTTTTATTCATATTTTTTTCATTTATATATAATGAAGAAAAAAAGTAGTACAGCTTTTATAAAACTATCCTCCCACTTTTAAGAGGTATTTAAAGAGGTATTTAAGAGCTTGAGGGAGTTGAACCCCTTAACACAGAGTTGCAGTCCGCGTATGAGGCCGCTCACAAGCTCTAATCATTATAATTTATAATAAAAAATATTCTTTCATGACAAACAAACATATAAAGAGGTAAATAAATTTATTGGCCCTTTAATAAAAAATGAGGTGGTGGCCCTTTAATAAAAATAGAATATTTTTATTTAGCTCATGTCTTACCTTGCCCTAAAGAGGGGTTAGGGGCTAGGTTAGGACACAGAAAAAGAAAAATAAGATAAACGGAAAAATTATAATTTTTAGTTTTGGTTGTTTTGTTACTTACTTACCTCCCTCCTCCTTGTTATCTACCTTCCCTAGGGTTATAGTCCTAAGGGGCTGGTGACAAAAAAGGGGCTAGGTTAAGGAGGGGTAATAGGAGTAACAAGAAAATAATGAATTATCAGTAACCCTAACCTAACCCTCCTAACCCCCTTCTAGTAACTTTACCTAACCCCCCCCCCCCCCCCTTACCCTGAGGGGTTATAGGGGGGTAAGTAAAGGGGGTTAGGGGTGAGGGTTAGCAAGGGGGGGTTAGGTTAAGTAAGTTAGATATATGGAAACCATATAAATAAAAAACAGAATTTTTTTTTTTTGGCAAGGACTATGGAGCACCCCACCAGTATACTGTTACGTATAGGATTACCCATACAACGTCAACAAACAATTATGTTAAAAGATTTTTGAGAGCCCTACGACGCTCAACCAGACTGTGTCATAATTACATTGTTACAGTCGTTGAACGTAGTACGTATTTACGTATTTACGTTGCTAGTGGTTAAATTCTAGCAGATAATTATTTTCTCTAGGCATTAGGAGAAGTGCCAGTAAAGAATCGCACCTTCAAGACCAATGTGATGAGTAGATGTTAGTTGGTAATTAATTAGTCGTGCTAGACCTACTGTAATCGCGATAGTTCCCACAAGAACGTGTAGTCCGTGCGCACCTGTAGCCATGTAGAAACAGCTACCCGTAAGCACCATCCGCAATAGTAAATCCTGCCATGTTATATTCTACACCTTGAAGAGCAGTGAAGATAATAGCTAGTACAACTGTAAGAACAAGTCCTTGAAGAGCAGTTGAACGGTTACGAGCAAAGAATGCGTGGTGCGCGAAAGTTACACTAGCACCACTACTTAGTAGTAGAACTGTATTAAGTAGTGGAATAGCCATAGGAGAAAGAGCGGTGATTCCAACAGGAGGCCAAGTACCACTGATATTAGTAACAAGCACTCATTAGCTTTCGTTAATGGTTAGACTATATCTTTGTTATTCAGCTATCTAGTTATTGTTATTACTAATAGTCTTTAAATTTTTGTTGAAATTTTGAGTTACTTCAAAAAAGCGTTCCCAAACTAATACTGGATTATTATTAAATACATTTATTTTTATTTATTTGTTTTAGTTAAAAATGTAAGATAAAGACAAAGGGACTATAAGGATCTATTAAATAGGTGTCTTACTAAAAAGGTATTCTCCGTCAATACACTTACCATGACGTGATAGACGAGCATACACTCCCTTGAAACCGATAGAAAGTTCAGAGCAAGCGTTATAAGCCTTAGTAATATTTTGAAACTTCCCAATAAGGTTATTGTTGCGGTACAGGTAAACAGAGTTACGGTTTGATACAATATTACGAGCATTAGTACAGTGTTCTAGAATTTCTGCCTTTGTCATAGTTTGTGTAGGCATATTCTCAAGAAAAATTGGAGAAAACATGATGTTTGAAGAAGGATGGTATACCCCTCCTGAACGAGTTTGTGCATGAGCGATTTGATGCTTAGTAAAACCTGTAGCTGCACATACTTCCTTTTATACCGGTGTATGTACCAATATATTGACCGTCAATATAGAGATATACTACCTTTCCTTCTCGGTGCTTGTTTAGAAGTGCCGTAAGTTCTGATTGCTCCATAATTGAAACAGTTGCTCCAGGGACAGGAACATAGGTAACCTTAAAATCACCTAGATAGCTATCCTTAGAAGCAGCTACTCGAACATTCCATCGAGTAATTCCCAGAAGATTTGATGCACCTTGAACAGTAGTTGTTTGTGCTACTAGTGTACCTCGATAATAGACGTAAATTCGTCTTCCTTGTTCTTGCCGCATCTTTTCAGCTTCTTGCTCAGAAATAAATGAAGAACCAGCAATAAAGAGAAAATTAATAGATGGATTTAGCCGTAGGAATAGATATTGTTCAAATGCTAGTAGTGCACTTTGAGTTTGTGGTACACCTAGAGGTAGACGTACTACCTGTACAATATGGTTTTCTCGACCATGTTGTGTTAGATGCTTAGACACTCGAGCGCTTGTGCTACCGTCAGATAGATGAGTACGTAGTCGATTAGCGACATTCATACTGCTACCTACACTTGAGCACCAGATTGCTTATGAGTTACAATATAGCAAGCTGGTGTCTTACCATTGATAGGATCCATAGATCGAATAGCATCCCAACCTTCTGCACCTAGAGGAATTGGCACGGTAACTATTGAATTATCAAAAGCTTCCTCGAACTTTGATACTTGTTTCCTCAGTTACACAGTTTGTACCTTGGCGGTTTTGCACCTGGTTAATAACTGCAGCAGTAGGTGGGTAACCTGAAGCAGCATGTGCCTTCGCAATATTGAAGAGACTTTCAGGGCTAGAGGTTGATGCTGCCTCCATTTGATCATCAAATGTTTCGTAAGGTAGTACTACATTACTATCCAGTGCTCCAGGCTTTTCATCTGGATTACATTCTACTTCTTCTAGACTTTCTACCATATTATTATTTTTCTACTGTGGATTCTTGATTTTCAATCCATGCTTCCTTTTCATTACCCTTGCCTGGATTAGGGTTAATTACTACTACGGCTTCTCCCTTTTCATTAACAATAATCTTATCATTTCAACCAATAATAAAAGGCACACATGCTTGTATAATATAATAATTTTCGGGCCAAATGGACCCTAGCTCTACGGTTGGTGCTAGTGATGAATGGAAGTCAATTTTTGTTACAATCCATTGATTTTCGTCAATGAGGAGACTATGTCATCCAAAAAAGTTATTTTTCTTAAATTTTTAATGAAAAAATATGAATGAGATTATTAGTGATTTTTCATATATTCTCATTTTTATTTTTTTTTTTGGATTAAATATTAGTCGTTACACACAGTCACATGACTGAGTCTTGACAGAACTATAAGCCTTTGTCAAGGATACTAATGATTATGGACCCACTTTATTTAAGGCCCAAAATAGACTTACAAAAAGAGCGGCTTCTGTTACAATAAATAGTCCAATACCCAGGGCAATATTATTTTGTACTACCTTTGTATGATGTCCTAGATATGTACCTTCCTTAATAGCATCAGCCCACCAAAGAATTATAGCTGATACAGTACTAATCATTCCTAGAATTAGAAATGTACCTGAATATTGTAGTCCATTAAACCAAAGAGCAGCACTAGATAGCATAGCTAGTACAGCACCACTAGTTAGAATTGGCCATGGTGATTCAAGTGTTAGATGATGAGGATGTGATTGAAAAAATGGTCGGAGTTGTAGTAGTGATTCTACAAAGTTTCGTTGTTGTGCTGTCATAAAAGTTTATTTAATATTTCACTCGCAAAAACATGCCTCTTTAGTTTATTTTCTAAAAAAAATCCATGCTTATTTATTACATTATGTGGATTAAGACCCTATTTTATTTAGACGCCTTTTAAGTTTTATACGCCTTAGGTTAGGACTTAAGGACTTAACCAAAAATTAATCACAATTAATGTACGGTTAATATATTATTCTCAGATGGGCTGGGATCGAACCAGCGGCCTCATGCTCCCAAAGCATGCGTCTTACCTAACTCGACTACCACCTGTTTTTTTCGTTTTGTTTACTAACTAACTTGCAAGGGGACTGGAAGTAATTAGTTAGTTAGTTAGACATACGATTAAATATAAAATATATATAATATTAATTTATTAGCCATCAAAGAAAAGGGCATTTTGATCTATCTGCCATCTCTTATTTAATTATCTTGTCTAGAGCAAACAACTAAATATTTTTTGAGTAAATTATCATAAGAATTATTCTTCCTTTACCCCCTGACCCCCTTTTATTACATTGCCCTCCCTTATTTACCCCCCCCCTTTTTTAAGGGGTAGTCAAGGGTTAGAATAAGGGGGTTAAAAGCAAGGGGACTGGTTACAAGGTAAGGACTAGTTAGTTACCACCGAAATGATAAACCATTAATTATTTTCTTCATGGCTTCTCTTCAAGTTAAGTATAACTTTCCAAAAAGGGACATCTGGAAGGATAGGGAATTAAAAAAATATTTTTTTTTTTAAGGATTATATAAAAATTTTTATATTTTTTCATATGGTAGACTAGCCAATTATTTCTTTTTTTTAGGTTAAAACCATAAAGATTTAAATGTTAATCTTTATACTAAAAATATATAATATTTTTATATACATTTACTTTAGTTAGACTTTCGGTTAATAGCAGGTAGTAGTCCTAGTCCAGCAATAATAAGTAGAACTAGTGATACATCAGTAAGTGTTGTAGATGGTACTCCAGGTAGTACTAGAGGTGCAATAGCCATAATACCAAATGATAGGAAACCTAGTACAATGTATAGAGCATAATTAGTTACAACAGAAGTATCATATGAAGCAATAGATCGTCCCATATTAGGAAGGATAGTTGAGAAACCATAAGGTCCAACTGTTTCAATAAGACCTCGATCTAGAACCTTAGTTGTAACATATCCTAGATTCATAAGTGGTGTAATAACTAGACCTGTAATAGCAGCATTCCAACGCCATTGTCCATTAATAAATCCATATAGGGCTCGTGCTGTTGCATTATCAGTAAGACTAACAGCAAAACGCATATAAGGACCATATAGATATAGAGCACTAGTAGCACCAATAATAGTTAGAAATTAGTGGTAGTTGCTTAAAGAATAGAGGTAGAGCAAATTCTGCTTCAATTAGAGCAAGATGAGAAGGATGTTGTGGTAGTACAGCAGATAGGAAATCAGTACCAGCACCTAGCCATAGATCCTTAGCAAGATATCCAAATACAATAGATAGTACAGCTAGAAATACTAGTGGTGCACCTAGTAGTATTGATGCTTCATGAGTATTAGTATATGAATGTCGTGAAGCATTTGGAGTATTAAAGAATGTTAGTGCAATTAGTCGCATACTATAGAAAGCAGTCATACCAGCAGCTAGTGTACCAGCCCAGTAAATAACAGTACCATTAAGTGTATAAGTACCCATAGCTAGTTCTAGTAGATGATCCTTACTATAGTAAACCTGTTAGTCCAGGTAGAGCCATAAGTGATAGTGATCCAATAAGCATAGCTGCATAACTAAATGGTAGAAATGGAGCTAGTCCACCTAGTCGTCGTAGGTCTTGTTGGTCAGCCATAGCATGTAGTACACTACCAGCAGCAAGAAATAGTAGAGCCTTAAATGCGCATAATTTACAGATTTATAGTCCTATTAATAAGATTAATTATTACATGGGTCCAACGAATAGACTAATAAAACTGTTAAAGCAGATCATATAATACATCAGAATTAGATGCCGTGTCATGATCATTGACACCAATCAATCAATTCATCTTTTTACGATTTTTTTCCTCTTTGTTCACATGTTCCTTATTTATTATATTTTTTTAGAGATAATTATTAGAAGTGAGGATTTAAAATCCTCAACAAAATTTAAAAAAAAAATAGTGTGATATGTAGATTGGTGTGCTGATTCCTTTTTTAATACACTACTAATACGACATAAAGTCTACGTAGTTAGGTTTACCAGCAATTTTTTACACGTTTTTAATTATACGCGCTAAATAAGAACGCGTGAGTTACAAGATGGAATAGTCCTACATTGTATTGTGAAAGACCAACTGCCATTATCATGTAACCTAGTTTGAACAAGTTGAAAAGGCAATGACTCTCTTTAGGTCCATTACCAGCAGCCCCACAAGTAGCAGCATAAGTAGCTGTTGCAGCCCCTAGCCAAGCAGTTACAACTAGAGCAGTTGGACCGTATTCTAGAAGAGGTGATGTACGTAGCATTAGATATACTCCAGCAGTTACTAGTGTTGCTGCGTGAATTAGAGCTGATACAGGCAGTTGGCGAATATAATTAATTTGTTTGTGTAATACTATCTTTCAATAGTACCTGGAATCATACAATTAAGCCATCATGATCTCTGGAAGATTTATTTAATTAATATAAATAAAACCATGCTGATTAATAAATTTATTATTCCAGCAGTTTTAGGATTTTTAAAGAGGGTCGATTACATTACTACTTTAGATGCCCTGAAGGGGGTAAGGGCAAGCAAATAGACAATTAATTAAAGGTAGTGATTAAAATGTGAAGATATGATAGTTAATTATATCTATAGATTGTCCATTCATAAATATTTCAAATAGTATTAGAGCTAGAAATATTAGAAATATTTTTTGTAGTAAAGGGGATAACCGAAATTTTTTTAATACTTAAATTAAAAAGCGTTTAGTTAATAATAGTCAACAGAATATATAAGCACTCATGAGGTGTGTACAAATTACCTATAACCCCTACTACCTTAGGACTTAATTAAGAAAGAACAGGAAAACAATAAAAAATAAAAAGATAAGACTGCACATGATATTTTTTTTTTATTTCAATCAAATCACAATTGTTAAATAATAAGTTAGAGTTTAGAAGAGATAAATAAAGTTATTTTTATCTAAATGCTTTTATTTAGGCCATAGAGAAATACTTTAAACATTCAGCTTGTAACGTATAGTGGGTACAATGTGTGGTAGGCACAGCTTACGCACTGTTTTCTACGCTATTTGAACTAACTCTAATTCGATATCGTTGGTCACTATATGATGTCTTACGCTTTTCTAAGCGTTGTTACGATATCTATTCGTGCAAGGGCTTTCAACAAGTAGTTGATTTTCGGCGAGGGTAAAACCTTCAAGACAAAGATAAAGTGTCTTATCATTCTTATCCCAATATCCGTCATCCATAATGAGGTAGGCGAGGGCAATAGGATCTAGCCAAGAAATCACCGAAGATGGTACATGCTTAACCCACTTAAGAGACTTTTCGTCCCAGTGATAAAACAGAGCATGAAGAGCAACAAAAACAGGGTGAGTAAGTGTGCAAATTCAGTATTGTGTATATCCACTCTTGGCATGGAAATACTTATGAGGAGCAAGTATATTACAAAATGTTGCTAGTAGTACATCAAACACGTGGGTAATGTACTCTACATTACCAGCCCCTGCCGTGACCTTGTATTGACAACTATTTGGTCCTTTTATTCGCTGTACATGTCCGTCACCAAGCATACAACCAAGTAGCCCTTGGCGAACATGCGGATCAAGGTTTGCCAGAATTGGAGTTAGGGATGAAAGGTAATGGGTATATAGTGAATTATTATTCATAGACTGTCCATTAATAAATACTTCAAATAGAATTAGAGCTAGAAATATTAGAAATATTTTTGTGTAAAAAGAATAGCCCTCTATTGCGTCTGCTAGCCAACGTGATTTTTTTAATAAAACCTTAAAATGAATTAAGGACTAGACTTTCTCAGAATGTAATAAAAACATTTAAATTTAAAGTCGTTTATCATTAAATAGTTAAAATTTATGATCTTTGGTTACAATAATTTATTTGTATTACAAAGAATATTTTTTTAATATTTTCACACAATTATTAGTGTGAAGTGGTAGTTGAGCACTCTTACTCATAGCTCCACCAAGGAATAGTAGACCAATAACAGTTAGAACTGTTTCATTTAGTAGTGGTGCTGTACTAAGAATTGTAGCATAATCAAGACTACCAAATACAGCTAGTACTAGGAAAAATCCAATACTTAGTGAAGTATCACCTACACGATTAATCATCATAGCCTTATTAGCAGCCTTAGAAGCTTGTACACGTGTAAACCAAAAACCAATAAGTAGAAATGAAGCTACACCAATTAGTTCCAACCAATAAACATAAGTGGATATGAATCAGCTGTAACAAGTAGAACCATACTACCTGTAAATAGTGATAGATAACTAAAGAAACGTGGAGTATGAGGATCTTCAGACATATATGACATACTATAAACATGTACAGCACTTGATACACATAGTACAGGTAGTAGTATAGCTACAGTTAGATCATCAAATGAAAATGCCCATTGTGCTTGTAGTACTCCTACTGTTATCCAATCTGCTACAACAATAGTTACTGGTGATCGACAAAGAGCTACTTCATAAAAAGCTACTAGTGATAGACAAGCTGATAGAATTAGAAGTCCTGTTGCTACTAGTTGAGATCCTGTACTTCCAAGTGCACGTCCACGTAGTCCAGCTGCTGCTGAACCTAGAAATGGTAGTACAATTAGACACAAGATACATGTACTTCCTAACGAGAAGAAGACAGACTCAGTGTCCCCCGTAGGCGGTAATAAGCAACCAGAACACCTAGACCAATAGCGCTTTCAGCTCCTGCTGTAGCAATAATAATAATACTAAAAGTTGTTCCTGCTGCATCTGAATAATTATTGGCAGTTGTTACAACTAGTAGTGATACTGCTAGTAGTATTAGTTCAATACTTACCAGTAGCATTAGAAGACTTCGTCGATTTAGACTAAAACCTAGTACTCCTACTAGAAATAGCACAAGTGAAAGAGTCATTAATCTATCACTAGTATTACTCACAGTCTATTAATATTTCTTGTACAAAAGGAGTACTTTTCCCCCTAAACTAACCAGTCCTAGGTATGTAAAAAAGGTGTAAGTAACAGGAGTACAACACCAAAAAATGTGTAACCTTATTTTTGATTTATTCGTCCTTATATCACATTTAATTTATTTACGCGTCCCTGGTAAAATAATTGTAGTTTTTGTAGTAAAAATATATTATATATAGTTATAATTTTTTTTTTACATGGCCCTTATAAAAAATATTCTATTAGAATATACATATTTTTTAATATTTTTTTTATAATATCTAAAAGCAGTTACTAGTTTAAATATTTTTTATTTCTTACGCTTTACTAGTTTTCCTACCATGAAAAATAAGACTCACAAAAAAGGTAAAAATTAATTAATTTAAAGGGGCCTAAAAAAATTTTTCAAAAAAAAAAAGAATTTTTTTTTCTCGGTGATCCACTTGTAACAAAAAATGAGCTACAATATTAAATTGTGTAGCTGAGTTTAAGATAAATCAAAAATCGCAGGAATAAAAAGAATTTAACATGCCATCAGACCCTTCGTATTTAGTCTTTATTCTTAACTTGAATTAAATTAATACTTTTGCTGGGATAGACGAATAAAAAAATACGCGGCAGATCAGGGTCGAACTGACACCCACAACGTTGACAACGTTGGACACTAACCATTATGCTACTACCGCTATCATTAAAACTCTATTTTTAGAAAAATTTATTTTTCTCCTTATTTTAAGAGAACTATAAGGGGATTACAAAAATTAAAAATAATTCATTGATTATCTTTAGGATAAAGTACCATGGTGTCTTACCCCCTACCCTTACCCCCTTTATTCTTTTCATTACCCCCTCCTTCCTACCCCCCTCCTCCCCCTTTGCAAGGGGGGACTGGTAAGGGTAGCAAGGGGGTTAGGGTAGTCGAGGGGAGGGGGTAAGGCTGGCACGAAGAAAAAAGTAAAATATTTATATTTTCTACATCTATTTTCAGTGTTCCTAAATAAAAATAGATTTTTTTATTAAAGGGGCAAGAAAATTTACAATTTTCATGATAATCTCTGATTTCAACTAATATTTTTAAACTTTTTTTAAACATTTTTAAACATTTTCGTTTTGTGCAGCTAAATAAAAATATTATATTTATATTAAAGGGCCATCCATTTTTGTTTATTCATGCCTTACCTAACCCTTACCCCCCAAAGGGGTTAGGTAAGGGTTAGAAGGGGGTTAGGGTTAAGGGCAAGGGCCGTGGTCAAGGGGAAACCATCATTTTTTAAACATTTATCTCTAATTTATCTAGGAATTCAAATATTTAAGAAATACTGTAAAGTAGTGATATTGCATTAACTTCTAGTCCTGAAAGAAGAAAATTAGGTACAATACCTAGTAGTAGAGTTACAATAATGAATGGTATTACGATAATTATTTCTGTATATAATTTATATCATTTGTCTGCGTAATGTAAGCACTTTGAGATCCAGTACTAATACGTGCCCAAAGCCAAGTACTATATGTTGCTGATAGTACAATACCTGTAGCACCTAGAGCACAAGCAAGGAATGATTGTTCCATTACTCCAGCTAGAGCTAGGAATTCACCTACCCAATTAATAGATAGAGGTACACCCATATTAGCAAGAATAGCAAGGAAAAATACAATACTAAATACAGGCATAATAGTTACTATACCTCGATAGTATAGAATAGCTCGAGTATGATATCGATCATAAAGTACACCACCAACAAGAGCAAATAGGGCAGGAGAAATAAATCCATGAGCTAGAGAAAGAACAATAGCACCTGTAATACCTGCTACACTATTACTAAATAGACCTAGAACAACTACTGCTATATGACCAACAGATGAATATGCTACTGCTTGCTTAGTATCAACTGCTCTAATTGTAGTTAGACTAGAATAAATAAGACTAATAATTGCTATAGTTTGTACTAGTGGTGCAAAATAATCACAAGCATCTGGTAGTATTGGTAGTACTAGTCGATAAAATTGCATATGTTGCAAGCTTTAGTACTGTTCCTGCTAGTAGTATTGAACCAGCTAGTGGTGCATCAGCATGTGCACGTGGTAGCCAAATATGAAAAAGGTACAATTGGTGTCTTAACAAGTAGAGCTAGACCAAAACAAATAAATAGATATCGTTGTACTTCATTACTTAGTGTAATATTATGGAGTACTAGAATATCTGTTGTTCCTGTATGAGTATATAGACCTACTAGACCTAGTAGCATAAATAGTGATCCTGATAGTGTATATAGAAATAGTAGTAGTGCTGATCGTTCCTTTATAGGTGAACCACCAAATTGTCCTACCATAATAAATAGTGGCATAAGTACTGCTTCAAATGCTACATAAAATACAATATAATCTGCTGCCAGAAATGCTGCATTAATTAGACCAGTTGACATAAAAATCATTATAATTTGGGTCTTTTGTATTGTTGCTGATGTCTTTGATAGCGTTAGAAGCATTGGTTCAATTAAGAAAACATGGAGAGTATTACTAGGGAGAAAACTTGTATAATCTGTTATTCCTACATATGGTATCCCTTCATCATGTGTGAACATTATATCACATGGATTAGTATCAAGAAAAATATATTAGTCCTCCTACTCGGATTAGTGTTGAAATAATAAGACCGAGAATTATTGCTGGTGAATACTTTGGATCTTTCATTTTCAGTAAAATAATTAGGTGAATACATTAGAGGTATCATGATAGCCGTAAAAATTGGAATAATAATAAAAATTATGAACATTTTTTTTTTTACTGTCTTCTTAGTTTCCCTTGTTATAACTTTTTATTTTTCTTGATTGTTATGCTGTCTGGAGAAAGGATGATTATTGAAATAGGATAGGCTAGGGGAGGGGCTAGGTGTTCTGGTTAAACTGGCATGAATGAAAATTCCCTTGCCCCCTTTAATAAAAAATAGAATATTTTTATTTAGGGGCACGAAAAATAATTAAGTAAAGTTTATAAGACCAAGAAAAAAGAGAGAGAAAGAAAGAAAGTTAAAAAACATTTAAGCTCTAAACCTATAAATTTGTAATAAGAGGTAGCCGGATTGAACGGCTGCTAGCGCTGTGTAAAAGCGCTGACCTAACCACTAGTCGAACCTCCTTGAAACTGGTAGTTGTTGACCCCTAAACCTAACAACTACCAGACCCCTGCCAGACTAAAATTAATAGCCTTTTTTGAGAGTTTTATTCATTTTCTTTTATTTTATTTTATTTTGGCTAACAGTCCCCTCTTAATCTGTTTTATCCTTTTTTGTTTTTTTACTATTTTACTGGCCTTAAAGATTAAAGGAGCTAAGGGGTCTAGGTGAGCAATTAAAGCCAGATTGAAAAATAATAAAATTTTTGTGTTAATTGATTAAAAATCATTAATTTAGGAAGAAACCTATGTCTATAAATTCCTGTGTTTCCTCGGCCACTCGAATCAGATTTAGGTATATTTCGAGCTTAAAAAGTTCCATACTTATCGACAGTTATAAGGCCGGGGTTGCAAGGTGCGATGTAGTCTGTAACCCTTAACCCCCTCCGGGGGGTTTGTAGGTGATTAACACCAATCTGGAACTTATACGGTAGATTAAAATAGGCCGGTAGACAAAAACTGGCTCTGTAGGAATGATACAGTAGCCGCTGTATCAGTGAACATTCCACTGATAACACTATGATTTAGTGCTGCCTTGACAATTGGCGATAGAAGAAAAGGAAATACACCTGCAGATGTATATACAGTTAGCCCAACTACAAATTCAAACTGTCCTACTGGACCTGGTACAACCGTGTTAAGAAAAGCTATAACAGCTCGAATCGTATCTAGACCTGTTTCCTGAACAAAGAACGGGGGCAGAGACGCCAGCGTTGAGTAATGAGTTATTGCCGTTTCAGCGTCGAGTAAGAATTATAGCCATTTCAGGCGTAGTAATAAGTGAATTAGTGCCATTTCAGGCGTAGTAATAAGTGGGATTATTGCCATTTCAGGCGTAGTAATAAGTGGGGTTAGAGCGGCAGCTGCCGCAGGTGAATATAGAAACACCTCTATCATGTTCATGATAGTTATATAATTAAAATAGTACTCAATGCTTTTTTTATATACTTAATGGCTTTTTATTAATTTAAGCCAACAATATTAGGACTTCCTAATAGACTATGTCGTATTTATGAGCATTAATAATTTTTGTAAAATTTTTAATTAAATTTATTAATTTAATTAATTTTAACAATACAAATTTTGGTGGTTAAAACTATTATATTAATATTTATAAATTTTAAAATTGGTTAAAAAAAATAGTTTTATGAAAAAATAATATATTTTTTTCACGGATATTCTTTTTAAGATGGCGGGCCACCTAAAACTAATAACTTCTTATACGGGATGACCGACGTATAGCTTATTATTTTTTTTTTGTAGAGGTTTTAACTAGCCTCCCCTAGAGGGGACTAAAAAACTTATTATTTATACAGTTTTTATATGTTTATTTTATGTGGATTTTTAAAAAAAAAGATTCATGGTGCCCTAACCTAACCTTAGTTAATAAAAAAGTCTACCGTGTGATACTGCCTACTTGAAACTAGGGAAGAAAGTTAACAACCTATACTTGTAAAAAATTTTTAATTAAATTTATTAATTTTTTTTATTTTAACATGACAGATTCGGTGATTTAAAACCTTTATTTTTCGTGGTTTAAAAAAAATCTATTTTTTTTCGTGCCTAACCAGTCCCCCTGCCCTTACCCCCAGGGTTTAAAGACAATAAAATTTCTCATGCCCCTCCGCGGGCAAGCGGAATGAATTGACGTACTTGTTTATTTTTTTATGAAATTAGTCCTAACCTAGACGAGTATCTATTATATGTACTTTTAAGTCAAAAAGGGGTCTAGAGTGCTCTTGGTCACAAGAGAGAAAAAATATTACTTAGATAAATATTACCTATGATTGGATAGGTAGCATATCAAAAGCGTGGTGAGGGGTTGGTGATTGGCAGAACCCACTCGATTTGTGTAGGCGAACGTGTACTTTCGTTCGTATGACAGATTTGTCAGTGAAGTATAGTGGTTCTCCCCATGGGTTGTCACCTACGTACTTATCGTTAGTGAACATATCGTATACCTGTGTATAGGAAAAAGCATAGTAGCACTAACACTTACGAAACTTCCTCATGATGAAATCATATTCATCAGCGTAAGCATCAGGGTAATCCGCGAATCGTCGAGGCATCTTCCCCTTAGAAGATTCCATTCTTTTCAAAAATGGGTGAGACTATACATAGTGGCTAAACGCACCCCATCATATAGTCGTTGAGCAATAAAGGACTCATATTGCTGTTTGTAATAAATAGTTAATTTACAAACATTTTTATAGGTAAAGGCATAGCTAGTGCAAACAATTTAAAAGTTCTTGATCTAAAAATTGTGTGACTAGTTTGAGTATACCTTGAAGTCCTAGGAAGTGTTGCTATTTTTTATCATATTTCTTGGGTGCTTACCCCCCTAACCCCTCCCAGGGGGTAATAGGGGGTTAGGCAAAAATTTTAAAATTTTCTTGGTAACCCTTTCAGGGAAACCACCATCTATAAGATATTTTATAGTTTTAATGTGTTATATAACCTAACCTTTATGTGATTTATTGAAATAGGATAGGCTAGGGGAGGTAAGTTACCATCACTAAACAAAAGGCCAAGTAAAAAGAAATAAATTTATAGAAAGGCCAGATATGAGAAATTTTATGAGAAACCTAATTCTTTAACAAAACCATATCAAAAAAATACTCAAAAAAATATGATAAAGAGATCATATAATACATCAATTAAGATGAAAAAGGATGTGATCGTTGAGGTTTTTAATTAAATATTTAATTTAATTTCTTACCTGCTGGTTGTATTTTTTAGTTTATAGTTTCCAGCATACGTCTTTTTTTTTCATACCCCAACATTTCTGAAGGTATGAAAGTTATGTTAACTCCAATAAAGAAAAGTCCAGAAGTGTGCTTTGAGCTAGATGTTCTTCGTACATCTTACCGAACATCTTAGGTGCCCAGTAATAGAATCCAGCAAAAAATACTGAATACAGCACCCATTGAAAGTACGTAGTGGAACGTAAAATTTTATTTTTTTCTAATTTACATTAAAAACAAGACCTTATCAGAACGTTTAAACGTTTAATACTGAGGTCGTTACTCATTAGGGTCACATGAAAAAAAATATATATATTTCACGCCCTTTATGATCCTTGTTAAAATTTTTTTTTTAATATTTTTTCCAAGGAATAGTTTTTTAAATTTTTAACGCACTTGATTTAATGCGCAACCACATAGTATGTCAATTAATATTATTCAGATAAAAAATCTACCTTTTTTTTCAAAAAAGAGTGGGCCATACCAAGTCTATAAATAAACAATGTTGGTGGTCTCTAAGAATATAGCCAAAAAGGTCTATAGTCATAGTGTAACCAAAATGGTGGTAATCACTATTATTTTCATTTTTAAGCATGACACTAGGTATCGTGCATCGCTACGTCAACGCTAGCGTTCGCCAGAACAACTCCTGTAACTCGAGCTGAGAACACGGTGAGCAGAAACAATTGAGGAATCGATTATCCTGGGCAAGAACAATAAAGATTGAATAATATGTTTCTGTAACTAACCCTTGCCTAACCTTTAGTAACCTCAGGGTTACAAGGGTAAGGGTAAGGGGTAAGTAAGTGCTCTAGTTGGACTACACCTTCACGCACTAGCGTGCCCCATATATAGTCTCTGAGGCCTAAGGCCTGCTGAATTGCCTAATTGGCCGTACCAGCATAAGAAGGGGTAAAAAGTGGGCTTACTTGTGTAGTGTTGCCCACCAATAGTGAACAGACCGATAAATCCTAGAGCGAATAGCATAGGTGCTAGTAGTCGGATAGAACCACCGTAGGCAGTTGCTCTATAAATATTAAAAAATCATAATTTTTTTGCACATATTTCTATATGCTTTGGACTGTCCCATTTTCTTGACATTGCTCGGTTAAAAAATATAGAATATTTTTCATGCAAACATGTCACAAATAGATTAAAATTGAAAATCACACTTTGGCTAACCTAGCCCTCTTTAACCCCCCCCGAGGGGGGGGGTAAGGGCAAGGTAAGAGGCAGAAAAAGAAATATTAGTTGCAGCCTCTAAACGATAAATTATCGATAGTGATTATCCTTATTAGACGGATTTACTACTAATTACCTAATGTTTATGGTAAAACTAGTTAGGACTATAAATATATTATTTATAAGTTTTTTATTACCTGTTGGCCAGCAAAACAAGCCAACTAAAGACCTTAATTCCAGTTGGTCTTGACCTTAAAAAATAAATATCTGATATTTTTCAATATCAAAGAGACTGTATCAGACTTTATGACAAGAATTGTAAAAACAGTCGTTAAACGTCTTACTTTTTATTACTGCGGCCCTGACCCCTTAAGGGGTAGTCAAGGGGTTAGCAGGGGCAAGTAGACGATGTTGCAACGCATTAGTACTAATTACTTTTAATGGTCCATTACAGAACCAACTAAAGGAAAAATTAGTATTAAATTAAAGCGATAGTAACAATTAAACAATACTAAATAAATTGCGGCACAAATATCGGACCGCAATAATTATTGAAGCTGCTGTGAAGTAAGCTCGAGTATCTACGTCCATACCCACCGCGTACCGTGTAAAATTAATAAAACCTTAATTTTTATTAAGGACTAGACTTTCTCAGAATATATAAATATTTAACGCAAAAGTCGTTTTTCATTAATGATTATATTAATGATCTTTGGCTACAATAATGTATCACAAAGAAAAAAAAAAATTTATAAAATTTCCACACTTAAATTAATGTGGTGAGACCAAACGATAAACCCTAGTACACCAATAGATGCAATAGCGTAAACCATTCCTAGGTACAAGTTAATAGACTATGTCATTCACTTTACATTTATTAATTTAAATATTAATTAAAAAAATCATAATGTAGTGATCCCATGTATAGTCATTGAGGTCATAAAAAGAGATGATTATTGTTGATTATTAAAAATAATCATGATGATGGTTTTAGAGGATTTTAAATCCTTTGCTCAGCACAAAGAAAATTCTCAAGATAAATATGACCTGCAGATAGAATTATTAATGATATTCTTGTTAAAAATATATATATATTTTTTAAATCTCACATTTTTATTTATTCGTAACTGCATTTAAAGGGTGTCGCTATTATTTAGACTTGGTTAGTAACCAAGAAAAATAGTGGGCTACTTTAAGGAAACCGAATACTGGCTTACCACTAAATGTTGATACAACGTGACTAACCATTCCAAATCCAGGAATAAATCATCAGGTATACTTCAGGCTTTAACTTATAAGCATAAAAAAATGCTGACAGTCTCATTGAAGACTGTGAGAATGTCTTACAACGCTAATAGGTTTGTGCCAATTTATGGTCGTTGAACCATATTTAAAGAATATAATATGGTTGCTAGTTTCTAAATCTAGCAGATTTATGTGAAAATTTTTGAGCACCTAAATGATGCCCAAAGAACCCATCATCGGTATTTTGAATATTTATAAAAAATATTTCATTAAACCGAAGATCGACTAGATCTTAAACAGGCTTAAAAAAAGCCCATCCACAGGTGTATAGTCAGTGGCGGACTAAATAATCCGATAGGCTTACTAATATTTATAGTGTTACCTATTAAAACCTGTGTCGCAGAATTTAAAAACAAAACAAAGCAGGTCTAAATACTACTAGGAGTAAATTACTCCTTTTTTCCAAATTTAATGTTTAAACATTATGTATTTTATTCATGCCTTACTAAACTAGCTAATTTTTTTAATAACATTAATAATCAAAATTAAATTTTTTAAGTTAACACATAATTGATCTAAACACTTGGACAAATAGAAAAGATGTTGGTATAGAACTGGGTCCAATAATATAAGTTTTTTTTTAAATAATAAACTTATTTAGGAGTGCTACTTGCCTAATCAATATTTATGATGATTTTATTATTATTTTCAATAATTATCCCTTTCTAAAACTATTCTTATAGGGCCTTACCCCCTACGAGGGCCATAATAGTTTTAATAAATGTTATAAGACTTTTGAGAAAAATAAATTCTAAAAACATGTAGGCGTGACAACCACTCTCTGAGGCACAGTTTTAATAATCTGGCCAGCAAATAATCTATTTAAGATGTTGATGCTTACAGTCACAATAAGAAGGCGACCTCACCTCCTCCAGCAGGGTCGAAGAATGATGTATTGAAATTACGGTCTGTAAGAATCATTGTAAGCGCTCTAAATTAAATAATAAATCACTGTAACTTTCATTACAGGCTAGACAATATAAGGAATTAAAAAAAAATTCTGAATAATATACACCTTTTGGTTTTTTTTTTTTAATGAAGGTTAGTCTTTGAATCTATAGTATTTGTTTATACCAGACAGTAAAAAATATTTTAATATTATCTAGGGATATAGAAAATATATATCATGGACCAACAAAAAATACATTAGAAAGCTGATTTGTGTTAGATCATTCCAGCTATTAATTTTCATTATTAGAAGAGCTAAATATTAGCCCCTGCAAGTACAGGAATACAAAGAAATAATAATTACTGATTGTGAAAGCATAGCCCAGGCAAATAGAGGAGCCTTGTGTAGACTAAGACCTGGAGCCCGTAAAATTTAAAAAAAAATTCTGAATTTCATCAGAAACAAGACCTTATTAGAACATTTAGATGTTTTTCTTGAAAATTTTAAATTTTCATCTTGTTGAAAAATTTATAAAAATTTTCTACATGATTTTCAATTTTCATCTTGTTGAAAATTTATAATTTTCTACATGAATTTTCAATTTTCATCTAAATTTTTAATGTTTGGTATTAAGGTCGTTTATCATAAAAATATTTCACGGTAGTAGTAAGCTAACCCTTAAGTCCTACAAACCTAACCCCCCCCTTTGGGTTAGGGCAAAAGGGGGTAAGGGTAAATGTTAGGGTTAGATAAGGGTAACTACTAGCCAAGTATTTTATTATGATCCTTGTTTTTAATTATTTTCAATAATCAGCATAAATTCAAGGAATAAAACCATAAATATTACGCAATTAAACGCATATTAAGAATTGTAGTAATAATATTAATAGCCACATTTTTTTTATAAAAATGAGTCCATCTAAATCTAGATGGGTAGACTGTATCTTGTCTAAAAAGTACAAAATTAGATGTGATGAGAATTGTAAATTCTCTTGCCCCGGCCGGGGCACGGAAAATATAAATATCATGGCAAAAAAATAAATATATATATTTTTACACAAACACCACCTCTAATTAAATTTATAGAGTAGTAATAAGTATCAGTCGTTGTAGCGTTAATAATTTATATTTAATATAATAATTATGAAAACGCTAGCTGGAAAATTAAAAAGAATTATACAGCTATTAATCAATATTTTTAATCTATTAGGCTATTTAACCTAGAAGAGATGAAACACCTGATAGGTGAAGACTGAAGACAGCAAGGTCAACAGATCCACCACTGTGTGATTGTACACCTGTAAGAGGCCGTATTTATTAATAAACCTTGACTTGAGCCAAGGACTAGACCCTCTCAGAATGTATAACATTTGGAGATAAGGTCGTTTATAACGAACACAAGTGTTCGTAATTCTTGGGCACTAAAAAGCGTCACAAGAAATCAATACCATAATTAAGTACACTATAATTAATGTACATTGTCCATCCACTCACATGTGTTAAAAAAATATTGACAGTAGCTATCACCACTGATCAGATCATAGCATATTTTTTAATTCTATGGCCTTCATTCTGTAGAAATAAAATTATTAATTGATAAAAAAGATCAAGAAAAATAAATTTATTTTCTAGGCCTAAATTATAAATAATATTTATTAACGGCCCTGTAACTAATGATTTTTAATAGTGTGGCCTATAGAAATATTAATAATTGCCTTAATGACCGTTTACCGTATAAAGATATCGATATTTTTTATTAATTTATCTAAAAAGAGGTTAAATTAATAAAGTGATATTAAACTTTATAAGATACTAGTAAGGATATTTTTCCTCTACTTGTAATTTAAAAAGGCTATTAATTATGGGCAGTGTTTAATTACCCATTCCTTGTTCAACAAAGACACTAGATAGAATAAGGACAATTGCGGGGGGAAGCATCCAGAATGAAATATTATTTAGACGTGGGAATGCCATCTTTTTTTTTAATTATAAAAACCTGTATTTCTATAGGTGAAAGACTATGCCAGGCTATATGCTAAACAGACTAGTCGTTGACCTAGGAGTTATATATTTATTCTAGGTGATACTCATAATATAAATAAATTATTATAGCGTATCAATTTTGTTATTTTTATGCCAGACATGGTAAGTAGTTTAATTTGTACTACTTTAGATTAGTAAATTTATTTTTCCTCCCACAATACAATAAAAATAAATAACTTATTAAATATTCTGTCCGGCGCTCCAATAAGTACTGGGCCATGTAATTAGCGAATCCAGCCATTGCAGGTCAAGAAGCTTAAAAAAATACAATATTTTACAATACTGACGAGACTGTGCCTAACCAGATCAAATTTTCATAAAGTAAAAAAAAATAAAGGGTATCACTGACAGTCTTTAAACGTATATAATTAGTCCAAATGGTAGCTAATTTATCATAAACCCTAAATTTGTGGGGTTAAAGAATTAGGGCACAGGGCATGAGAAAAAGAAAAAATACGTTATTACTGTAGCTAAAAAAGTTCTAGTAATATAAGTGGGTAAATGGTTGCACCTATAATATTTAGAGTAAAAAAATATATTATTGGACTGCAGTAAATTTATAATGTGTATATTTTCTAGATTTTTCTTGGGGCATGAAGAATATTTAATTTACATCTAAATATTAATAATTATCACAACCATGAAGTACTAAGTTTTTATAGCCATAAGGCACTGGTACACTTCTATACCATAAAGACTATAACTATCATAGATCGTGGCCCTAAATAAAAATAGAATATATTTTATTAAAGGGCCAAGAAAATTTTAAATTTTCAAGAAACATGATATGCTGACAGTCGTTGAATGTAGAAAAATATAATATTTTATATATTAATTCTACAATGCTGATAAGAATAGTGTAATTTTTTTCAAAACAATAAGCATAAAGAATATGATCTAATTAAATCATCATAATACCGTGTGTTGTTGCAATAACGTTGTAAAGGTGGTGGTTACCTGATAGGAATTGATTACCAGGTGCAGAAAGTTCCATCCGGATAAGTACACTGAAAGCAGTACCTAGTAGTCCGGTGAAAACAGCGAAAATAATGTAAAGAGTACCAATATCCTTGGCATTGGTAGAGAAGAGCCATCGGCTAGCCATGTTAGTTTTTTGAGTTTTGTTTTTTTTTTTTTTGAGGAGGGCATATTTTTGTATGATTGGTAGCTGTCTATTTTATTATAAATAAAAAAGGCTTCTATTAGATTAACATTATTATTTCTAATATATACTAAATATATATGAGAGATGTAAAATATATATATTTTTAACAAAGAATATTATAAATATTTCTTTGTATAAAAAAAAAACAAAAGAAAACGTAAACTAATAAGAAATTTTTTTTTATTTATTATAAATTTGGCCTATACTAGATATACTAGTTATGGCGAATCTTTTTTTTGCCCTAAAGGGCATGAGATTTATTTAACTAAAAATTTTAAATAAAAACTAATAAAAAGTGGACCTTTAAGCCTATTAATAATTTATATATTACCTTTTATTTTTTATCTTTTTGCCCTAATAAAGGAAAAATGAAAAGAATGAAGGTATGCTATTAAAAATTAAGTATAGATCTAGAATATATATTATTCATAGATTAATAGGCTATATTTTTTGTCACATGAGAACTATTCTAATCAAGTTTATATATTTTATATACTTTTTCAGAAATGTGATGAAAAAAATATGTTTATTCATGTTTTTTGTGCTTAAGGGAAAAATAAAAAAATTGAAAAAGACGTTTAAAAATGGTGTAAAAAATGTGATATGTAATTACATATTTTTTTAATGGTAATAACTAACCTAGTCTAGGCAAGTTATTAACATAAGGTTAGGACTTAACCTAATTGTTTATGC
Source organism: Sonneratia alba (assembly GCA_900174645.1). NCBI lineage: Eukaryota > Viridiplantae > Streptophyta > Magnoliopsida > Myrtales > Lythraceae > Sonneratia > Sonneratia alba. Next base: position 33,869 of record FWPY01000093.1, on the reverse strand, counting down.
ATTCAGTTAAATAAGTTTATAAAATAATTATGAGATATTATTATTTATCACTAGATACCTAAGGGCTCAACAGTGTTTATTATAGTCATAGTAGTATGTGATAGAGTGATTAAATCAGGTCTACACTATTTTAAAATGTTTTTTATTTTTTACATAATATAGTTAGTTAGTTAGTTAGTTTAGTTAGTTTATAAAAAAATTAATTAATTTTTTTTATTAAGTTATGTTAAGTAAAACATGACGGATTTTTTATTGGGGGTTAAGAGTAAAAAGTTTATACGATAATGGTAATAAAAGTTACTTTATTATAAATAGAGGCTAGTTTATCGAAAAATTTTTAACAAGTTTGGTGTGGGCCATATAAAATTAATAATCATATTAGAGAACGAATTGTTAATATTTTTTACTGGAGACTAAGACAAAAAATAATACAGTGTTAGGAATGAAGAAATAAATTTTTAAATTTATTTAAATTGGTTACTAACCTAGCCATTCTTTATTCTAATTGTTCTCCTTACTTTTACTTTGTATAATTTATATATGATTTTAGGTAAGACTAAGTTAGAGGGTTAGAGTATTTGGTTAAATTAGGTAAAAACTTAACCAAGAAATTATGAGAGGGTTAAGTTTTTATTATTTGAAAAGGGATAAAGGGTTAATTAGTTTAGAGGGGGGGGAGGCTGACTTAAGTAATAAAGGATAGTTAAATACTTATTATTTGTCATCTATGTATAAGTTTTTTGTACTAGAATAGATTAACAAATATTTAAATACTTATAAAAAGATGCACGCTATAACTTACACACATTTATCAGTTCACCTCCTAGAACAATTTGAAGTAGTACCACTAATAAGTCTAAGTCTACCTGTAGTAGGTATCGATTTGTACTAGCTCTTACTAATATTGGACTATATTCAACTCTAACAACAGGACTAGTTGTACAACAACAATGTAATTACTAACAATAACTACCGTCTGATTCCCAGCCGTTGGAGTCTATCTCTAGAAGCAATGTATGCTTCACTATCTAATATGGTTAGAGAACAAATTGGTACACGACACGAAATTTACACTCCATTTATTTACGCTCTAATTTATGTTTATTCTTATTGCTAATCTTAATGGAATATTCCTTACGGTTATACTGTGACAACAAGTGGGAATTGCAGCACTAGGACTATCAGTATTTGTATTTATTGCTGTAACAATTCTAGGAAGTATATCTACATAAGGTACATTTCTTTGCATTCTTTGTGCCTCAAGGTACTCCTCTTGCACTTAGTACCTGCTCTAGTACTAATTGAACTAGTTTTCATATCTAGCTCGAGCTCTTTTCACTAGGTGTAACGGCTATGGTCTAATATGGTTTGCAGGACACACACTACTTAAGATTCTAGCTACTTTCCTTACAAAGCTATTCAGTGCTAGTCTACTTATTGGCAAGTGCTAACTCTTATCCCATTTGCAATTTTTGTAATGCTTATTGGTCTAGAACTAGCTGTATCACTTATTCAATCTTTATGTATTTTGTGTGCTTGTCTGTAGCTACCTTAAGGATGCCATTGAGCTTCAGCTAGTTTTAAAAAATGACAATGACAATGACACATCTAAATCTAGCGCCAGGGGCTCTTTCTTGCTATGTTGAATAATAATAACACTGCATCGGTAAATAGTCTATCTTTCATTCTACCTTTTTCCATTAGACCTGTTATTATTTTCAAGGGTTCTGAAATAAATAACCATAAGGCACTACTGAAGGGACGTACTGGTGTTTTATGCCTGGGTTAGTCCTAGTGGTAATTTCTATGTAGGTTCATCTAAAAATCTCTGGACCCGTGTATCAAAATACCGACAGCCCTGGTATATTCTTAATTATGCTGAGCGTCTACCAAAACGCGCGTGCCCTTAAGAAGTATGGGTTCTCGTCAATGGTAATCATGGTACTGGAATACACTAGTGAAGAGAACCTTCTTAAGGTAGAGCAACGATACATTGATAGTCTAAAGCCAGGTTACAACGTACTAAAGATAGCTGGTAATTCAATAGGGCGTAGACATAGTATTGAAGCTCGACTAAAGATGCGTATGGCTAAGCTAGGAAAGCCTCTTTCACCAGAACATATTAAGAACCGTTCAGCGGCCCGTGTAGGTCTTTATCTAGGAGTACCTAAGAGCGAAGTTACAAAGGAAAAGCTTCGACAAGCTGCACTTGGGCGAGGACTTTCCAATTGCATTTCGTCAAATCGCAGTTCGTGACCTTGCCACTGGTGTTTACAACTACGTACAACGGTCTAACTAAGGCAGCCGCTGCTCTTAATATTGGTATTGGTGCAGTACGTTACAACATAGGACGTCAATACAAGGGTTACGAAATCACTGATGTAACACCAGCAAAGGACACTGATACTTAAAAAGAATTAAAAAAAATTATTTAAAAAGGTGCAGAAAGTTATAAATATTTATTATAATAGAATAAACCCCCTCTGATTTACTAATATAGTATCGTCATACACATGATTAACTATCAGTATCGTCATACACATACTTTTTAGAACAAAAAACTACACAACTAATGGTAATTGTTTGTCTTAGAATAGATTTTACTCAAACAAACACTTATAAACTAACATGCTAATACTAATAGAACACTTTTTTTTTGTCTACTTTTTATTTTTTACGTAATCTGGGTCCCTGTTCTTATGCTTAAGATATTTCTAATCTTTTGTAAATATAGCTAAAAACACACCAGCCCGACTAAAAAAGCTTCTTAATTTTTTTAATGTAAATACAATATGAATCGATAATATTACTAATGCTGGTTATGTTATGTTTAAAAATCTTCTAGGCGATAGACTTTTTTCTATAATTTATAATTATAGACCTACTAAAAAGATTTTTTTCCTATTTTTCATTGTACTTGCTGTCTTCCCGATATTCCTTACTATTGGAGCTCTTTTTAAAAATAAGAGGCTAAATAATAATATAATATATATATATTATATATTTCTTAGTGTTATGCAAATTACACTCTATAATCAGTCCCCTGCCCATTTCCCCCCCCCCCCCGCCTATCCTTTATAACCGCTTAACCTCTCTCAAATTACCTATTAACAGCCCCCTTGCCTACCTAACCTAGTACTCTAGCCCTAATCTTGTAAATAAATCAAAAAAAATGGCCCTATAAAATAAAAAATATTTTTATTGTGAAGTAAAAGAATAAAAAAATGTCTTATGAGACGACTTTATAACTTTTAAAGTTAAATCACTAGGCAAGCAACCACTACTGCCCTTATAATTCCCGTAGAATTTCTCTATTCTGGGGAAGGGGGGTTATGAAAAGGGGGTTGGGGGGACTAAAACAGCATTAAAAGTCATTTTGTTGTTTATTCTATGATCTCTTTAAAAATAAGGTTGCTATAGCTCAAAGGTAGAGCAGGGCACTGTTAATGCTCTGATCTGTGTTCGATTCACAGTGGCGACTAAATGTTTATTTCCCAGTGGGGCACCTTTGGCTTAATTTGGACCAGGGTGAGTAGACAGTGATAAAAAACTAATTATGGTGGACCCCTTGCAAAAAAAATAGTGTTAAACTAACTAATATTTTATGTGCTTGTGGATTAGTCAGGTTTACATTAAGAGTATTTTATTGATAATAATATTTAATTATCTTATCTTCTCTTTTGTAACACGAAGAAATTAGACTGTTCTTTAAATTAATAAAAAAAAAAAAATGACAAGTTTTGCCCTTGAACTACTATCAGTACTTACTATTATTAGTGCAGTACTAACTATTACTGCTACTAGTCCTATTGTAGCTATTCTATATCTTATTGGAGTATTTGTACTAGCATCATGTTATCTAGTATGTCTAGGTATTACATATGTAGGTCTTACATATCTTGTTGTATATGTAGGAGCAGTTGCTGTACTATTTCTATTTGTTGTAATAATGCTAAACGTACGTCTATCTGAAATTACAGCAAGTGGAGAAGAATTTACTAAGGGACTACCTCTAGTATTTATTATTGCAGGAGTATTTCTTCTAGAAGTTTTTAGTATTATTCCTAATCTTTCTTCTACTTTCTCTTATAATGGTTACAGAACTACTACATAATATCAATACTATACTACTAGGTGATACTAGTCCTGTTACTGATATTACTAATAGTTATGCTAATGATGTTTATGTACTACATGGTTCTCTTTATGCTGATGCTTCATATGCATACCTATCACAAGTACAAACACTTGGTCTAAGTCTTTATACTTATGGATCACTATGGCTTGTACTTATTAGTTTTTGTACTTCTTCTTGCTATGCTAGGACCTATTGCTCTATGTCTAAGAGCACGTATGTAATAATTAAAAAATGACATCCTGAAATCGATTAATTTGATTTCATGTCTATTACTTAACTAACTAACTAACTAACTAACTAACTAACTAATTAACTAATTAACTAATTAACTAATTAACTAATTAACCTGTTTTATCCTAATATTCTTGTAATAGTCTAGCAAGGATCGCTAAATAAAAGGTAACTAGAGTCACAAAAAATATTATTTAATAAATAAATAAATTAATAAATAAATAAATAAATTAATAAATAAATAAATAAATAAATTAATAAAGAAATAAATAAATAAAAAAATACACATTTATACATGTATTATAAAGAAATTTTTCATATATAATTTATATATGTATTATCAATAAAAATTTTATATTATTTGTATATATTATCAATAAAAATTTATATATTAATTTAGATATGTATTATCAATAAAAATAAAAATATATAGAACTTATATATGTATTATTCATCGTGATAAAGGTACACCTATCACATTTTTAGGACTGATCACTTTATGCCTCAAGCACTTCCATTTTACTTCCTTAACCAAGGTACTTTTGTACTTCTGTCACTAGCTGCACTGGTTTACATTGTATCAGTATTTGTACTACCTCCTATACTACAACTAATTGTAAGCCGTGTTTACGTAACAAAGCTATAGAATAAAAATCACATTTATATACTATTAACTTAAATAAAAAATCGGTAACTAACTCCCCTTATAATTCTAACCCTAACTTATACCCCAAACCCTATATTCAAGGACAGGTAAAAAAGTCTGGTTAGGAAATGACTGATAAGAGTAAGTTACCATTAAAAGGGAAAAAATATTGTTCTTTATAATTTATCTTTCTTTGCCCCTTTACTTACTTACCCCTAACCCCTTACCCCAGGGTAAGGTAAGGGCTAGGGGTTATCACGAGGAATGAAAAATGAAGAATGAAGAATGAAAAATAAACAGTGATGGTTACTTATTTATCATTACCCTAAACCCTCCTCTAATCCCCTTAAGTCCCCCTTTAAGCTTCTAACGCCCTTTAATCCTAAAAAGATTGCAAGGACTGACTTAACCACTGCTACTTAACAGTCCACCCCCCAGATTGCACAAAAAATAAAATAACAAATAATGAAAAATAAGGTCTAGATAGTATAATAATTATACAGGACAGATAGCCAAGTGGTTTACGGCATTGAGCTTGAATCTCAAAGTAGGTCTCCTACCGCAAGTTCGAATCTTGCTCTGTCCGTTACTTAATCAGTTTGTTATTTTTTATTTTTTTCAGTTTTTTATTTTTTAATACCAGTATTTTACCTAACCTGTAGATTGTTTGTTTGTAATAATTTTTTAAATTTAAAATGACTTTTAAATAAATACTAGTCTAGGTTTTTTCACAGGCTTTTTTCTTTGTGCTAACCCTCCCCTATTGCCCTTACTTGTTCCTTGACTAGGTTAGGGCTATGCATGAGAAAAATAAAAGTATTCTATATTTCATGTCAGTCCTTGTTAGTCCCTAGCCTACACAATGATTTTTTTTTAACTAAGCTAATACAAATTATAACGAGCTATACGTCGGTCATCCGTATAAGAAGTTATTTATTTAAGGTGTTAAATAAAAATATCAACTATTTTGATTTTTTCATGTAAAATAAATAAACATAAATATAATAGTATTAACCACCAAATCTGTATTGTTAAAATTAATTAAAATTAATTAAAATTAATAAATTTAATTAAAAATTTTACAGATATTATTAATGCTCATAAATACGACATAGTCTATTAGTAAGTACTAATTTAGTTGGCTTAGAAAAATAAAGCCATAATGTATATAAAAAAGTATTGAGTACTATTTTCTTCAAAAAACATGGCTGCTGCAAAGTTTTATTGGAGCTGGGATCGCTGCTGTAGGTCTAGCAGGTGCAGGTGTAGGTATTGGATCAGTATTCAGTGCTCTTATTAACGGTACTGCTCGAAACCCAAGTGTACGTTCACAACTATTCACATATGCGATTCTAGGATTCGCTCTAGCCGAAGCTACAGGGCTAATAATAAATATAGCTACATAACCCTGTTAAATAGTTAAGAATATAGACACACTAATACCGTCATCTATAGCAACTATACTAATTCTTTTTTATTTTTTTTTCTGGAAAAAAAATACTCAACCCTTTTATCGCAAAAAAAAGGAATTCAGTCAAAGTTGTTAAACGACTACTCTCACTAAGAATTTAGAACAACTCTATTTATGACATAGTCTTAGCAATAATGAGAGTTATTGATGTTGCGATAAAAAAAAATGTATTCGCTCTTATGGTTTCATTCCTAATTCTATACTCATAATAATCTATACCTAATCCAATTTAAAATCGGTATAGTATAATAAAATATTATTAAAAAAATATTTTTATATTTTTTTTAAATAGGTGGCTTGGCCTTTTTTATTTTGTGCTATCCCCCTTTCTTGCCCCCTAGCGCCCCAATTTTTGCGCCCTTTCTTGCCTACCCTGACCTAACCCCCTAGCAGTCCTGACTTACTAAAAAACATGAGATTTTAGGGTTAGGCCTACCAAGAAAAATACTTTAAAATACTTATAATTAATATGTTCATATGTATAAATAGTAGAAAATTTTTAGCACTGATAGCTTAATTGGTTAGAGTAGTTGATTGAAGATCAACGGACCGTGGTTCGATTCCACGTCAGAGCAGAAGAAGATTTATATTTAGTCCCCTTACCTAGCCTCCTTCAGCAACTCTAACCTTGTCAATCCTCTCAAATCCCCTTCCCCTTTTTCTCTATTTTTTACAATAATCATCCCTTGTAACCCCACACCCTTTTTACTTGCCCTAACTTGCCCTCCTGGCTAGGTTAGAGTAGGGTTACTAGGTCTGGATAAGGGCAAAAGAGTGTTAATAGGGTTAAGATTTGAGGGGGTTAGGGGCAAGGACTAGAGGGGTAACAAGGGTTAGTAGGGCATGTAAAGGCAGGGTACCCCTAATTGGTAAGGGAGCTGGCTGTAAACCAGCCGGACATTGTCCACTGTACGTTCAAGTCGTACCCCTGTCAAAAAAAACTATTAAACATTTTCAAAAATAATTTTAATGCTCTTGGGGTAAGGGACTTAAAGGGTAATGAAAAGGGGTAGACAAGGGGGTTGGGAGGGTTAGGGACTGGCAGTAGGAAACTTAATGCGAAAAAAATTGATCATTTTAAATAAAAAATTCCAAAATCTCTTTGTATAGCCTAGCTCTAATGTTTATATATATACATATACATTTATATACATAAGTATAGGAGAGGAAAAACATCCTCTAAAAGCATGACCAATAGGGTAATTGGCAACTCATCCCTTTTTGGTAGGGAATATTCTACGTTCGAGTCGTAGTTGGTCAGTAATTGTCTTAAAAAAATTAGTGTTTTTAAAAAAATATATATTCTCTCTTACCCCTCTTTAATCCATACAGTCCTAGGGTAAAACAGTAAATGTAAATAATTAATAATTTAATTGTAGTGGTTGTGGTTTAGGGGACTTAAGGACTTAAGGACTGACTTAAGGACTTATTTATGTAATTATCACTATTTTTTTTATAAGAGGGAGAGGGGCAGGCAAGGACTAGACTTTTTATTATTACTTATTCTAGATTCTAATATTTATAATAAAGAAATAGGAAATATGACCTTATTTTTGATGTTTTATGCTATTATTATTATTAATATTATAATTTAATAGCATTACATGAGAATAATTATGTATTACTCTTCTAGGCGGTTAGCTCAGTGGTAGAGCGACTGGCTCTTAACCAGTTTACATGGGTTCGATTCCCATACTGCTTTTAAATTTTCTTTTTAATATACAGAGGAGTGTTAGGGTTAGCAAGGGGACTGGGCTAGGTTAGTTACTAATAGAGGGGTAACAAGGGATGATTATTGAAAATAATAAAGAAAAAGGGGGGGGACTGCAAGGTTAGGTTAGTCAGGTAAGCCATCTAAAAAATATATTTTTTTTATATAGGCCACCTAAACAAGATGAACTATTATAACCTTTACTGTAAATACGTTCTTCTTATTAATTGCAGTGGCAGAGCTTGTTTCTATTACTTGTTGCTTATTAGTTGTAAGTGTACCTACTGTCATTTGTTGTTCAGTTTGACGAGGTCGTGCACGTTCTGACTTAATACGACCATGAAGTGTTACTCGCATACCTACTAGTCCTGCAGGTAGTTGTACAGAATTTTCTATGTAATTAATTAGTGGAGTAGTCTTAGATACTGAACCAATTCTACCAAATACTCGATTAATAACACGTCGGAAACGCTTAGTCTTTAGTTGACGAGTAATAAAAGAAGCTAGAGCAGTTGCATCTATAAATGGTCGAATAAGACGTGTAACATAAAGAGTTACAGATCTACCACATGCAATAGCTAGTGCTGTTTGCAGAGTATTTAGTGTACTAGATGATAGAGCTTGATAACCTGATGCATAATAATTAACATATACCGTAATACCACTAAGATTTTGATTTTCTTGAGCAGGACATGAACTAATAATTGGTCGACCCCATGCAATTTCTATTGGACCTTGAAAATGACTAAAAACTTGAAGAACACGTGAAACAGTATGTTGTATTCTTTCATCAGTGTTTCGATCAGATACATAAGTATGTAGTGCTCCTGGAAATAGATTTAGATGAGACATATTTTTGATTATTATTGGTGTGTACAACCAATGGATCCCGAGGACAGGACACGATCCTGTAACCTTATCGTTATGAGTGATATGCTCTAACCAATTGAGCTACCTCGGGTTTATTTAATTATTCTTTGTGCCTCCCTAGTCCCCTTACCCTACCCTAGTCCTTGCCCTTACCTTTATTCCTCGACTACCCTGACCCTAACCCTAACCCTAACCCTAACCCTAACCCTAACCCAAACCCCTTGAATTACCTAACCCCCCAGCCCCGACCCCCTCAAACCCCTAACCCTTACCCTGAGGGGTTTAGGGTTTGAGGGGCAGGGGTTAAGGGGGCAAGGGCTTTAAAATATTCTTTTTTAATATAATATTTTTTAGTGTTCTTACCCCCCCCTAGTACTCTCTTTTATGCTTTTATTAACCCCTCATAGTTCTCCTTTTACCTTTGCCCTTGTTAAGGTTTAAAAGAGTCAGGGTCTAATCTACTAGAAGCATAAGAAAAAGTACTAAAGTAGGGCAAGCCTCATATTAGATTTATCGGATTCGTGGGGTGATCCGTACTCCCCGTCGATTAGCGAGATTAAGATTCTCCGCATCAGCAAAAGCCTTGAGAGTCTTGTACTTAGCCATAAGAGGCTGAGTAACGGTTAGTTCACCACTCTTCACACGTTCATGGAAGGTAGGCGACTTTTCTACCCATCGCCCTTGACTAAGAGATCCTCCTTCTCCTACCCAATAGAAAAGATCTGTAAATCGTAGACTTGAAATAGAGTTTTGCAGTGTAGTAGTAGTAGAATTGTCATCATGGATAAAAAGACTTCGAAGAAAGCCTGGAGTATTTCCAGGCATAGTTGTAACTCTCCCTGAAGTACCACCTAGATTGTTAGCATTATTCCCTGTATTGGGAGGAAGATTTACTAGCTTAACAGGAGGAGAAAGAGAGGTATTAGGTGTACTCTTTTGTTCTAGTTCAGAATTCTCAGTGTCTCCTTCCTTCACTTCTGTTTGAGGTGTTGGAGTTGAGGGATCTACACTACCCCCATCCTTCCCACAAAAAGGAATGTAAGAACAAATCTTATTATAAACCATAACGGTATAATCCCAAAACTTAGTCCAAAAAGATCCCTTAGAAGAACCCTCTGCGAATTGAATCTTCTCAAAAAATGTAGACAGAGTAAAATATGTCGTACATGTTTGAACAACAGCAAATGCTGGCTCAAACGTATTAGGGCTGATAATATATACAAGTCCAGCACTTGTAAATACAAAAATAAGGATGGTTGTTTGTAGCACTTTCTTTTTATTTAAGGTTTATTTGTTTGTTAATCTATACTAAACACAAAAAGGAATAAGCAGGATAACTATCCAGTATTATTTTTCTTAAAAACAAAAAATAGGATCACGATCCAGTATTATCTTTGTTCATGCCAGTCCCTGACCCCCCCCCTCCGAAAGGCAATTAAGATAAATAAGTAGGATAATTCTTAACGATCCAGTATTATAACTATTTTTGTGTTAGTCTCAGTAAAAATATTAACAATTCGTTCTCTAATATGATTATTAATTTTATATGGCCCACACCAAACTTGTTAAAAATTTTTCGATAACTAGCCTCTATTATTATTATTATAATATTTTTATTATTTTTTTTTCCGTGCCTACCAGTCCTAACCCTCTTTGTTAAGTCCAGTACTTGTTACTTGCAGTCCTTACCTAACCCCTGGGGAGAGGGGCTATTACTAGGTTAAGGGTTAGTCCGCCTGGTAAGGGCTAGGTTAGACAGGGGAAGGGTTAGGGTTACTGAAAAGGGGTTATTACTAAGATAGAGGGGTTAAGGTAACTGAAAGAAAGGGGACTAAGGTCACTAGTTAAGGGTTAGTCAGGGACTGGCATGAAAAATAAACTTAAAAGTACACGAACCGCGTCCTCAGTGACGCATAAGACGATCATCATATAAAACAATAGTTTTAGATGGTCCAGACTCCTTAATAAACATTTTTTTAACCCTAGGTTAGGGGTATCAGGGTTTTTTTTTTATTCTTTAGGGCACATCTGTTGACTTATTTAATTTACAACATTTCATGGGAAAAATCTTCGAGACAGTAAAGTAAAAGTCGTAAAAGATAAGCATGTAAAAATGTGGACTTAATTATTAACATAAGATGAAAATAAAAATCTTGGTCTTAAAAAAGGTTACATATAGAAGGAGAGGAGAGATCGTTTCATCGTAGCGATCCGTTAAGGGTATCTAGGCGTGTAACACATGCGAGCTGTTCGAACTTACTACGGTAGGTTAGGAGTCTATTGGTCAGCAGTGCTGGAATCTTCCACTATGGTCCTAATAGGAAAGGGATAATAATTTTTGTGATTAAGAAAAATCTACAAGGAAGATCCTTATTCATATTTTATAGTTAATCTTTTTTAATTAACTGTTTAATCTAACTAGTCCATACCTTATATAACTTAACAGTATTGCTTTTAGCGGGGCATGATGGTTAAATTAATAAGGGCTATTCGGGACTGGTCTAGGGTTAGACACCAGAAAAGCATATAGTATACGAATATATTTATAGTATATTATGTATATAAAAATATATGTATTTAAAGTATTTTATAAGTATTTCTATGAGTAAACCTTAGAAAAGTAGAAAATAAGAAGATTTATAAAGAAATAAATGAGGGGTTAAGAAAGATTAAAATTTATTTTAAAGCAATTTAAAAGATTGTAACTGAGAAAAAAAAATTTTTTTCTCTTGCTTACTCCTCTACCCCAAAGGGGGTTGGGGGTTTAGGCAGTAAAGGTTATTTATAAAATCAAAAGTTAAAAAGGTAAATACCACCATTTAGTATGGGTTCAGCCCCTACCAGCTATTAGGAAACTTAGGCTACGACGGGAAGGGGGTAGTGATAGCTATGTATCCGACACTGGCCAGCCAGAGCACACCAGTGCGCAGCAGTGAAGAATCCTTGGCAATGCACCGCAATAATAAAAAAGGTGTGACCAGGTGACCTAGATTGGGCTAGTAGAAGGCCCAGTAACCTTAGACCAGAATGCTGTTTAAGGGGACCAAGGCCCGTCCAACCATCTGTGCCAGCAGTCGCGGTAACACAGGCGGGCCAGCTCTTATGGTGATAAATGGGCGTATAGGGCACGCAGCTATCCTATATGGATGCGAGTCGACACTTGGTATTACTTAGTTTTGGGGGAGGGCTGAGATCCTATGATCCCTTGGGGTGGGCAACGTGATTGATGCTAGTGAAGACTGACAGTAAGGTGCGAAGGCTGGGATCCCGACACAGAGTAGAGCCTGTTTAGCCCCAGCAGTGAACAATAGTTGCCGCAGTGAGGATATAACTCCTGGAAGGCTAACGCCTGAGCAACTCGCCTGTAGGGTATAGTCGCAAGACCGACACACTAACGATGAAGACCGCCGGAGAGCACACGGGCGCGGGGCATGCTGTTTAATCAGACGATACGCTTAAAACCTTACCTTCCCTTGAATGCTTCATTAATCACTCGCTTCTTAATTAAATCAATTCATATTTTTTATATTCAACTTTTAATATTAATTAAAAAGTATAAAAAACTATTCAACTTTTTATATTAATAAAAAAGTATAAAAAACATGGCTTGTCCTTTCAAGACACTAAAAAATATTATATTTGTAAAAATATTTTTATTATCTTTTTTTATTTAATTTAGTATTTAAGAGAATTTTAAATAACTTTCTTAATTATTTTTAAATTATTTTTAATTAGATTAAAAGCCAATTAGCGAGAAACCATTTAAAAAAATGGTAAATGATTCACAGGTGTTGCATGGCCGTCGTCAGTTCGTGTCGTGAGCCCTACGGTTAATTCCAATTAACGAACGCAGGCCCGATAATTTAATATTTAAGGATATAACCCTTATTCTTGTTGCTTGCTTTTCTTAGTAACCTTAACTTTACCGCTCTCAGGAGAAAAAGGTTAGGCTCTTACTAGGTTAGTGTCAGGTAATAATTACAAGGAAAGGTATCTCTAATTATTGAAATTTTTTTAATCTAAAAAGGATTATAATACGGGTCTATGTCAGGCCGTCATGGCCCTTATGGGAAGGGCTACAGGCGTGCCACAAGTGTGTGTGTCAAAGGTAAGCTAAACTAGTCAGGATTAATTATCCTAATAAAACAGAGAAGCAACCTAACCGCCACAATTGTACGGATCGTGTGCTGCCACTCGTACACGTGAAGCTGGAGTCCCGAGTAATCGCCCATCAGCACGGGGCGGTGAAGCTGAATTTTTCCGGGGTACTAACCGCTCGTCACGGGCTGGTATGTTGTTGGGGTAACGTGGGTAGGAACTGCTCAAATAATTTTCTTGTCCTTTGTTTCAATTACTATAAATAATGAAGAGAATCTTAATCTTCTGAAATAATAAAATACTTTATAAGTATGTCAAGAAAAATTATATTAATTATAGTTAATGCTGAATTCTAATAAGAAGGAAGGTAACCTCTAGCAAATAAAAATATTTGAGAGCTGTAATCAGTAATTGTAGCGGAGTCTGCTACTGCTCCTCACCAGCTGACTGGTTCGAAGTCGAACCATGGTAGCCGTAGGGGAACCTGCGGCTGATAGATGATTGTTATTTAGACCCCTTATTATTCCACAAACAAAAATCTACCCGGTAGCCTAACCACAACCAACTCTTTCATGACACTTGGGCCTTAAATAAAATATTTTTTTTAGAAAATGAAAAAAAATATATATATATTTATCAAAAAGAAATCTAAATATAATCTAAACATCTAAATCTAAATTTAAATTTAAATATCATGGTAACCCTCTTCTCAGGACTAATAAAATTAGAAATAATGGACTTAACCTGACTAATTAGTTGGGACTTAACAACCACATTTAAAAAACAAACAATAAATGTTTTGCCCTAACCAGTCAATACAAAAAATAACACGATGTTGGCAATAAATGAGTTATATATTCAAAAGAAAAAAAAATTTCATAGGCCATTATTAACATAAATAATATATATTCTCAAATAAGGTTGTTCAATTCAACCTATCGTGCTTGGCTAGTATAAATTTATTAGCATTATCCTTAAATAAGACACGTCAGTATAGTACATTTATAATATTCGTCTTTTAAAATACTCACCTAGATGGTAATAACCTAACTTAACCTAACCCTAGCCTTATTAGTCCCTAGGGTTAGGTTAGTAAACAAGGTAAGTAAGGGGACTGGACTTAAACAAGTGATTTTTTTTTTTAACCCTTTTTCTCTCTTCTTTTTTTTTTTTCAAAAATCTTCATTTTGCGCACTCATTTTTTTACCCTTGCTTTTTTAGACTTAACTCTTGTCTAACCTACCACATTTTTTTTTTCTAAAAGAAAAATAAAAACAAAAAAGAAGGAAAAAATATTTTTAAAAATGTAAAAGCATAAAAAAAAGGGCCATGTAAAAATAATTAAAATGTAAGCCACATAATTTACTATGGTGCTTACCCTTGCCCTAACCCTAACCCCCAAAGGGGTAAGGGTTAGGTAGGTTAGGCATGAAATTAAAAATATTCATAGTAATGCTTAAATTTGGCACGACTAGATAAATATAAATAAATATTCTTAATAGCATGCTACTATCACTACTAACAACACTACTCACAGCTGCTTGTGACGCACCAGAACCTTGGCTACTAGGTTTCCAAGACGGTGCATCACCTTCATTTGAAGGGATTATTGAACTACACCACACAATTTTCTTCTACCTACTAGTTATTGGTATTACCGTCCTATGGATTCTTGGTAATATTGTTATTTCATTTGTTGACACACGAGCTCCTATTGCTCACCGATACAATAACCACGGTACACTTATTGAAGTAGTTTGGACTATTGTTCCAGCATTTATTCTAGTTGCTATTGCTTTCCCATCATTTAAGCTACTTTACCTTATGGACTTGTAGTAATACAATAAAGTATATAACACTATCTATGAGAATTTAAAATTCTCACAAAAATAGATATTTTTTTTTCTTGTAAAACACTTAAATAAACTCGTCCATTTATAACCTTTGTATACCTGACTGGTTTATAATCCGTACAGGTAGGCCTTAGGCCTCAGAGACTACAACGGTGCTTAAAAACATATAAAACCAGAATTAAACAGTGTTTTATTAAAAAATTTTTTTTTTACTATGTTAGTAAGGCATAGTCCATTATTAAACTATTTGGAGGTAGTTAACCCAGCTCTAACTGTTAAGGCTATTGGACACCAATGGTACCATTAGGTTAAAATTTAATTCGTAATACAGTGCCATTGTATTATTTGCTTAATGCGAGAAAGACATAATGATCTAATTCGCAGTGTAATTATTTATTACATTCAATGACTCAAAAGCAAAACTCAATATTTAATATTTGAGTATTATAGAGTCTAAAAAAAATATCCAATAAAAGACTGGTCTTACGAACTATCAGACTTTGCTGGAGATGACAGCGAAACAGTAGCCTTTGATTCATACATGGTTCCAGAATCAGATCTAGAAATAGGTCAACTACGACTACTAGAAGTAGATAACCGTCTAGTACTACCAGTTAATACTCATCTACGAGTAATTGTTACAGCTACAGATGTTCTACATGACTGGGCTGTACCAGCTCTAGGGATTAAGGTTGATGCCTGTCCTGGACGACTAAACCAAGTATCTACACTTATCCAACGAACAGGTGTATACTATGGACAATGTTCAGAACTTTGTGGTGCTTACCATGCATTTATGCCTATTGTTATTGAAGCAACAGACCTTGTTTCATATCTTGCTTGGCTTAAGAGTCAAGGTTAAATCTCTACACAAGAAAAAGTAAAAAAATATACTCATCTTCTACTTTACTTGGGCCCATCTAATTAAAAATTTAATTAATTAAAAATTTTATTAAAAATTGTGCTTACCTAGCCCTAACCTGACCCTTACCCCCCCTTTAAGGGGGGGGGTTAGGCATGAAAAATTTTTTAGAGGTGTATTTCTTTAACTCTTGTAGATCCTAGTCCCCTTAGGATTTTCTGACTATTCCTGTAGGGTGTTATTCAGGGACTTAACCATCTCAATATTTTTATCCCCTTATAACTCTCATCCCAAAAATATGACAGTTGGGCCTTTAATAAAAATATTCTATTTTTTATTTAGGCCCATGAAAAATATATATTTTTCTTTTCTTCTCATATTTATATCATACCTCCCGACTGAATTAATGTTTTTATTAGGTGCTTTTATTTATTCACGGGTACTCAAGCTAGTTAACCTTAATGCTTTCAACTCTATTTTCGATTCTTTCGGTTCTAGCTGTACTGGTGCCTATTCTTCTAGCAGTTGCCTTTATGACAATTATCGAACGGAAGGTACTAGCAGCTATGCAACGTAGAGTTGGTCCAAATGCTGTAGGTGTTTATGGAGTACTTCAACCGTTAAACGCGAGCGGTTGATAGATCAACTAGGCTCTATGCTAGGAAATACATAACTATCCCGTAATACTAGCAGGGTGAATCATCACCCCTAACGACCATACGCCTGGCACACTAGTGTGATGACATGGTCTACAATGATTGGACCAACACAGCCCATCGCATATTCGTACGCTGACTAACAGCGGTAAATCCTACAAGGGTGTATACTTCTTCCGTAAGGCTTTATGAAGCCTTGGTAAACTTCTGTGTGTTGTTGTTATATCATTGTTTGTCGCTGATGCACTTAAGCTAGTGGTTAAGGAAACAGTTGTACCAGGAGCATCTAATACAGTAATTTTTTATCTAGCTCCAGTTATTACACTAGTATTTGCTCTACTAGGTTGGGCTGTACTTCCTTTTGGTCCAGGTGCAGCTATTGCTGATCTAGAACTAGGTGTACTATATTCTCTAGCTGTATCAAGTGTAGGTGTATATGGTGTACTTCTTGCAGGTTGGTCTGCTAATGAATCATATGCTCTTCTAGGAGGACTACGATCAACTGCACAAATGATTAGTTATGAACTTATTCTAGGTTCAGCAGTACTAGCTGTACTAATTCTAGCAGGTAGTCTTAATCATACAGCTATTGTAGAAGCACAAGCACCTATTTGGTTCTGTGTACCTCTAGCACCACTATTTATGCTATTTATTATTTCAGTACTAGCTGAAACGAATCGAACACCATTCGATCTTCCTGAAGCTGAATCAGAACTTGTAGCAGGATTTATGACTGAACATAGTGCTATGCCTTTTGTGCTGTAAAAAGCAGTATTAATTATGAACGCGAGTACTGAAATATTTTTAAAAAAAAGATAATCAGAAGCCTTTAAATATTAAACTCATATTATTTGAGTAAACAGGTTCAACGACTAGTAACACTTCATGTTTTATCACCTAATGTATAGTCTTGGCTATGATGAAAATCATAGTAGTTGATTACTATAATCACACGTTTTCCTAGGGGAATATTGTTCTATTGTGCTTATGAGTACTCTTTCAGCAACTCTATTCCTAGGTGGTTGGGGTATGTCTGAACTATTTATTAATTCAAACACCACTATCAATTTCATCTCTAGTACTAGCTCTTAAGGCATGTGCAGGATGTTTTGGATTTGTATGGTTCCGAGCTACTCTACCTCGGCTACGATATGATCAGCTGCTATCCTTCTGTTGGTTGGAATGCTTCCCCCTGCAATTGCTCTTCTTCTTATGGTACCAAGTGTTCTTTGTAGCATTTGACGTTATACCATTCCCCTT
This sequence comes from Sonneratia alba, assembly GCA_900174645.1. NCBI lineage: Eukaryota > Viridiplantae > Streptophyta > Magnoliopsida > Myrtales > Lythraceae > Sonneratia > Sonneratia alba. The sequence continues at coordinate 16,073 of FWPY01000093.1, read as the reverse complement.
TTTCATTTATATAACAATGAGACTGTTTTATACTGGACGTATTAAGGTAGAAATAGATATGTATATTATTGGGAGTATTAGCTGGTTTGTGCTAAATTTTCCAAGGCTAGTTAAGTCTTTTTGCAAGTTTGTGTATGAGGGTCTTCAATAAATTGCACAAACAAAGATTTATTGTGGTATTTTTGTTCTTTCTGAGCAAGTAGGTCCATATCGTTCTTGTTGGCCTGCTGCACTAGTAATACTAGTTTTTAGTAGGATATCTATTGGTATAGATTTTTTTACTCTTCTACTACTTGGGGCTCTAATTAGTATTAGTACTATCCTACTAGCCTTTGCAGATCGTCATTGAAAGCTAAAGCTAGAGGAAAAAATAGGAATAATAATATGATAAAAATACAACAGTAAAAGACGTATAGCATAATTGGCTAATGCACCGACTTGATGTGTCGGAAAATTTAGGTTCGAATCCTTATATGTCTAAGTTCGTAAATATCAAGAAAAGTCTAGTTTAGTAACATAAAAAAAAAAAATTTATGATTAGATGGGATGTGGTGAGAATTGTAAATTATCATAAGAAAATATATGTATATTTTCAACAAGATGTAAAAAAAAGATAAGAGAAAAAATCTCATAATTATTTTGCTAGTTTACCCCTCTTACAGTTACCCTAACTCAGGCCTAACCCCCCTAAAAAAATCTGATTTTTAAAATAGAGAGGAAAAATTTTTTAGAACCTATAATATTTCTCTCGCGTTGGTTACGTAATTATTTGAAAATAATTAATTTTTTGGCCCTTTAATAAAAAATCTTCTATTTTTTTTTTTTATTTAGGGCCCCCAATAAATTAATGGCCTATAAACTAATAATAAAAATAATTTAAGTATGTACATATAATACTTATTATTTGTTGTTTAAATATACGTATATGTTGCGTTGGTGACGTTTATTAACATGCCCCTGCCTTACCCTAACCCTCTAACCCTTGCCCTTACCCCTTTCAGGGGTTAGGCTAGGTAAGTAAGGGTAAGGCAGGGGCAATAAATAGATATATATGTATATGTAAATAACGCGTATATTTTCATACGTCCTTTTTTTACTTCACACTAAAGTTTAACATGAAGATATAAAAATCTAAGAACTTTTATGTATTAACATAAAATATATATTTGTAATTCTTTTTTATGATTATAAATCATCATGATTTATAATTTTCATCTCATGTAAAAATTAATCTTTTTAGTATTTTGCACCCCAGGGAGTATCTAGTCATGGCTTTTAAACCACTTTTGTTGTTTGCTTGTTCTTGTTTAAAAATACATGAGATGGTTAAGTCCCCTTACCATCAGCATGAGAAAGTAAATAATAAAATTCTTAATAATCTTTGATCTGGCTTGGCTTGATTTGTCCTAATAAGGGCTAGTCTAGCCTTATCCCTTGCTCTTGTCCCTTGTACTCTTTTAACCTTTACTAATCCTTCTCCAGGTTACTACTATGAAAAAATAATTCCATCATGGGTCCTAGAAAAAATAGGGATAAAAATGTATCAAAGTCTTAACCATGGCTGGCTAGCGTAAAGATGCGACTGCTTAAGCAGAACCCTCTTCTACGACTAGTTAATTCATACGTGGTAGATAGTCCTCAACCAGCTAATCTATCATATATGTGGAATTTTGGATCACTACTTGCTACATGTCTTGGTCTACAAATTGTCACAGGGGTTATTCTAGCGATGTGTGTCGTTAAATTAATATTTAAAATACTGAAACATTTATAAATGATTATCAGTAGGTCATAATAATGACTTCAAATGACTTCAGAGACTATGCAAATATGTGTAATTCTTTTACATAAGATATAGTCCTATTTTTCATCTGACCGAGATATTTTTAAAGTTGGTCATATAGGTAAAAAAAAATTTTGTGCCCTTACCCCCTTTCTTACCCCAACCCCCCTAGGGTAGCAGGGGGTTAGGGTTAGGGCATGATGAAACATATTTCTTATATTCTCACTTTGGTTAGTTATTGGGGCCTCATTTTCCTTTTTTTTTAGCTTAGTCTGTACTTTTTTTGTAGTTGATGAATATAATTTTCTACATCAGAGTCTTAAACAGTATACTTTTCATGCCCTAACCTAACCCCCTCTTCTAACCCTTACCTAACCCTTACCCCCCAAAGGGTCAGGTTAGGGTAAGGGCAATGTAATCACAACCAGTATTTTTTGTTTTATAAGCGTATACTATATGATCGTTGGCTTTCTGCAGTTGAAATTGCTCTTAAGGGCAAATTAATAACAACAGTCAAATGGTTAATGCTTTCAAGAATCTTTCAGATGGGAATATACAATTGACACTACACAGCTAACATTGACCTAGCCTTTATTAGTGTAGAGCATCATTTGGTGCTAGCAGAATCAAATGCTTATATTTCTTACTCATTAAGACAATAAGCAAGCCATTAAAATTTAATGGTTTAAGAGACTACTTTTCAGCATTGAATATGATATGGTATAGTCCTTGCCTATTAGAAATAGTAGGGTGATACATGTTTTATACTATTCTTTTTACATTTTAACTTAAGTAAAAAGTATTAGTAAACATATTTAAAGGGAATCAGATTATGCGGGATAATTTTGTCCCTAATTACCTTTTTTTGACACTTGGGCCTTTAATAAAAAATAGAATATTTTTTATTTAGGCCCATGAATTATAAATTTATTAACCATGAAAAATATTCTATGTTTTGTAGACTAGCCCTGTCTACCTAGCATATAGATAGATATAATTTTTTATAACAACAAAAAGGTAACAATAGAGCATTAGCTGATATTTCTGATGGCCAACGCTAGGCCTGGTAATTATTAAAATAATCAAGAAAAAGAGAATCAGCTACGTATAAAAACATGTAAATTATACGTTCAACGACTCAAAATCTATTTTATAAGCTAATACTTATAACAACGAAAGAGTCTAATTATCTTGTAATAGATAGTATTAGATTTTAAATATTAAGGTAAATTACGGTTGGCTACTACGGTACCTTCACGCTAATGGAGCCTCATTTTTCTTTGTACTAGTATATCTACACATTGGACGAGGACTTTACTACAGTTCATTTAAGGCACCACGTGTTATGCCTTGGACTGTTGGTGTAATTATTCTTGTACTTATGATGGCTATTGCTTTCCTTGGTTACGTACTACCTTACGGGCAAATGTCACTATGGGGTTAATTTTTGCCCTTTTTGATAATTTTCAATTATCATCTCCTAATATTTAAATAAATATTTATTTAGAAATAGGAAAAATCTCAGAATGAGAGCTTCAATAACACAAAAAAGTGTTGAGATGCTACACCTGAAAAAATAATTTGATCAGCGTGCTTAACGACTCCATTTTTGGTGCTTTTTTTTTAGCATATTGGTGAGTCTTTTCCATTATTTAATTAATGGTCTTGTAAAAATATGGCCCACAGTTATTTACAAATATGCTATCTGCTATTCCTTGGATTGGACAAGATTTCGTGCAGTTAATAATTACATTAATAATATCTCAATACTTATTCTTCATGCACAAACCATGTAAATAATATGGTAATTATTTATTAATAAGCTGCATATATAGGTATTTATAGCTACTAAGTCGCTTTTTGCGATTATTAACTAGTTTTTCTCTCATGCCCCTTTACCCCCTCCTGGGTTATAGGGGGGTTAGGGGCAACAAAAAGTAGAAATACCTTTAACGATCACTAATACTTGCTATTTTTGTATATTTTATAAAAGGGTTACCGAATACTAAAACATAATGAGTAAAAATATACAAAAAATTAATAGCTAGGTATGATCTATTCACCATCGTAAGATTGTGTTATTATTAACGCATTTCGTTATCTGGGGTGGGTTCAGTGTTAATAACGCTACACTTAACCGATTCTTCAGTCTGCACTTTGTTCTACCATTTGTACTATCAGCTCTAGCACTTGTACACATGATGACACTTCACACACACGGATCAAGTAACCACTTGGTCTATCATCAAATACTGACAAGCTACCAATGGCTCCATATTTCCTATTTAAGGATCTTGTAACTATGTGGGTATTCCTTGCAGCTATTACAGGTATTGTATGTTACGCTCCAAACCTACTAGGTCACAGCGATAACTACATCCCTGCAAACCCAATGAGTACACCTAGGTGCTCAAAAATATCACATAAATCTGCTAGAGATAAAAAAAACTAGCAACCATATTTTTTTTTTTTGTAATTTAAATATGGTTCAACGACCATAAAATGCGCAATAACCTAACCCCCCCCCGAAGGGGGTAAGGGTATTTGTAAGACATGGTCTCACAGTCTTCGATGAGACTGTAAGCATTTTTTTTGCTTATAAACGATGTGACACCGGCTTCGATAAATTTTATAAGGTAAATAAATTTTAACTTTTATTCTATCCATAATCTAAAAATATCATGGTTACGGATTGGCTAGGTTATTATTTATAATAAAAACAAAGTCGAGTTTATCTATGTAATTTTGCTGGTAAACTTTATAAAAAATCACCAGCAACTTCACTAATTTCTTATTTAAATTAAGTATTTTTTTATTCTTCCTATTTTTTAGTATTTATATATAAAAATATATATATTATTGATCATTTTCAATATTAATGAATCTACTTTTGTCTCATTTTTCTCACGAAAAAAAAAAAAGATACTTTTTTATGTGAAATAGTGATGTTTAACGATCAAAAAACTTTTTCTTGGTAATCTTTTTATTGATCATGATCACAAAGGTTAACTATGTCAAGAAAATTATATGATCTATTCAAAATCGAAAAGATTTAGTAATTTATAATTAAAAATGTGTGCCTGAGTGGTGGAATGATGCCTCTTGCAATCTAATCTATACGGGAACCCTTTAAATATAAGGTATCTGTAGCATTGCATTTAAAGCAATAGCTTAATGACTACAATTAGAATACTTATATTGTCATATGTGTTTTTTTTAAATTAAACATAGGTAAAAAAAATTAAAAAAGATTTTTTTCATCAGTTTTATTTGTGGAATGGAGGACTGTAGGGCTAGGTCAGCCATCTCATTTCAATAATCACCAGGAGACCAAAAAATATAATAATCAGATATAAGTATAACATATAGTCTTATATAGATATATATATATATGATCTACTCCCATACTATGCTATTCTACGAGCAGTACCTAACAAGCTACTTGGAGTTATTGCTATGCTAGGTTCACTACTTATTCTACTAGCTATGCCTGTGCTAGATACTTCCCGGGTGAGAGGAGGACAGTTCCGCCCTCTATGGCGAATTGCCTTCTGGTTCCTTGCTACAGATCTAGTACTACTTGGATATCTAGGTAGCCAACATTTCTTTAGTGTTTGTAATTTATTTGGAAATAAACATTGAAAAATATCTTGTCGCAAAGAGTATCAATGACCTATCACGATAAATCATTAATATAAAGTTTTCGTAATAGGTTTAACGACTAATTTATTCTGATTAATGATTCTTTTTTATAAGCCTTATTACCCCTCTAGGGTCACTAGGTTAGGGTAACCATGTCAAGAAAAGAATCAGAAGAGTAAAAAACCAATGGCTATTAAGCCTTATATATAGTCTTTCCCTGCGATGATAATCACAGAAATAAATCAGAGGCTGAAGAACCATATATTACTATTGTGCTTTTGCAAGTATCTTCTACTTTGCTTGGTACCTAGTTATTGTTCCAGTTGTAGGTATTGTTGAAAAATACACTATCAGACCTGGAACTTTCAACATCTTCTAAGTAATAGTTCTAGAAATATTTTTATGAACTTTTTGACAAAAAAAAATCGTAGATTTTTTCATACCCCTTTTTTTTTTGCTTTTTTTCTGTGCACATGAGAAAAAGAAAAAAGTACAAACAATTTTTTTAGAGTGTAAGTAAAAAGGGATAAATCAAAAAAATGAGAAAATATATTCTCATATCATGCTTCAGGCCTTAAAATATATTTTTAGCGTGGTGATAAGGAATAACCATCCTCATGCTTTTTTGATCGTAACCTCGCCTTTTTCAAAAGGGGTTGAGGGGGTCGGGGGACTGTTATTAGCTTTGAAAAATAAAAAGATTAAAATAACAAAGGTCATGTTATATGATATATTATTTTTTTTTTTAGGTCCAGAAATATAAAAAATATATTTTTTTATAGTTTTGTTTTTCTTGCCCTAACCCTTCTAACCCCCTTCTAACCCCTTCCTGAGGGGTTAGAAGGGGTAAGGTAAGGGCATGAAGAAGGATATTTTCTTAGGTAAGGGCAAAAGGAAAATTCTCTTTTCTTATTTAAGTTTTATTAAATCAATAATAAATAATAATAAGTAAATTTAGTTGGTAACTTTACAAAGGTTTTTAATGCTAACTTTTGGCTTTTTATTGTTCTAACCCTGCCGTAGCGCTTCCTTCGGTTTCAGCAACACCAGCTCATCTAACACGAGTGACAGTACTTATTTTTCTATCTAGTGCAGCACTTTCAGCTAATGCATATAATTGGGGAAGGTCTAGGTTCAGTCTAGGACTCTCAAGTGGACTAATTGATCTAACAGGTCAATCTCTATTTGGACAAAATGCTAATTCTGATTGTAGGTAGTCTAGCTCTAGTTCAATGGGCTCCATTTATTACATCTATCCTGGAGCATTTCACTAATTACTACATATCCTCTATTTGCACTGCTATCAGCAATAGGTGGTTGTCTACTACTAGCAAGTGGTGATCTAGTAACTTTTTATCTAGCACTAGAAACTACAATCATTTGCAGTATATGTACTAGCTGCTCTATAGAGATAATGAATCAGCAACACATAGTGGTCTAATGTATTTTCTTCTGGGTGGTCTATCATCATGTCTTATTCTACTAGGTTTTGCAGTTATTTATAACCAAACAGGTATTACAAATATTGAATCACTAGTTATGTTTTAAGTGTCATGAATACAGATAATCTAGTTATTAATTATAGTCTAGCACTAGGATTTACTAGTGTTATTAGTGGTCTAATGTTTAAGGTTACTGCAGCACCTTTTCATAAATTGGGGACCAGATGTATATGATGGTGTACCAACAATTGTAACAACATGGATTGCAGTAGTACCAAAGATTAGTCTACTAATGCTATTTTTTACTCTAAGTAATGGTTTTATTAATAACTAGTTATTTTAATGATACTACATATATGATGTATGGTCAATACTACTACAATAAGTAGTATTCTATCTCTAATTATTGATCTATTGTAGGACTAGCACAACAACGTATTAAGCGTCTACTTGCTTATTCAAACAATTTCACATGTAGGATTTATGCTACTAGCTATAAGTATTAATACACCAGAAGCTAGTAGTGGTTTTATTTTTTATTCTATTTCAATATACTCTTACAGCTATTCTTTCATTTAGTCTTATTTCAGCTATTAATTATGATATAACTATACTAAGTCGACAACCTAATGATATTTCACTAATTAGTGAACTTAAGGGTCTACAAGAACGTAATATGCTATAGCAATTAGTCTACTTGTAAGTACTATTTTCACTAGCAGGAGTACCACTCTAATAGGATTTTATGGTAAGCTAGAAGTACTATCAAGTGCAATTAGTGGTTCATTATTATTTTATTTCAATTATTGCAGTACTATCAAGTATTATTAGTGCAGCATATTACCTAAATGTAATTCGAGTATCTTGGTTTTAATAATAGTTTCTGAAGAATCTACCATTTATTCCTTTTTTCAAATGGATCGCTTATAGAAATAATTTTTATCACAATATTTTTATTAGTAAGCTAAGTAATACTTATACTTACAACAGAACTAATAAGTATTCGTAATAATGACATAGTAGGTAGTCGAATTACTAAATGTACAATCATATGTTATTTCACTACTTACACTTATTCTAGGGTTTTTTATATATTTCACCAACACATACTAATTAATACCACACATCTACTTGTTCTATCTATTTATTCTATTTACTTGATATATGATGATTAAAAGTACTACTCTTTTTTCGTTATTATTATTGTTCTGTTCTAGCTATTATTTCTACTTCTTGTTAATGCACTACTATCTGTAACTAGACTGATTCTGAAAAGATTACAACTTACGAATGTGGTTATGATGCTTCTAGAAGGACAAGCTAGAGCTCCTTTTAATATTAGTTTTTATCTTGTTGCTGTTCTATTTCTGCCTTTGATCTAAATGTTGCTACTCTACTTCCTCTTGCTCCTAGTCTTGGACATGTGGTCTTTATGGTTTTTGGATTGCTGTTTATTTTCTTTCTTGTTCTTACACTAGGATTTGTTGTAGAAATCTTTTCTGGTGTAACTACAAATTACTGAAACAACGATCAGCTATTTCGTAATGTTTTCTCTTTTTGTGTCTAAGAAGGATAATAGTAAGAAGATTATATTCTTAAGAATAACAGATTTTTTTACTGAATTTTTCTTATAGATATTTCTTGTTAAATCTCTTGCCTTAACTCCAGTCCCCCTTGCAACCTTCCAGTCCCTTTTCCCCTTAACGCCCCCCCCCTTTATACCCAGTCCCTTAACCCTTTTGATGAGAAAAATAATAAAAACATAACTACTCGGGAGTGACACGGACTCGAACCGTGCTCTCAGCGATGCAAACGCAGCATACTACCAACTGTACTATCACCCCTTTGTTAGTTAGCAATTCTTTTTAGTGTTAATATTATTTTGATTTTTTCTTGATTAAGTCAGTCCATCTTACTAGAGGTTATGTTATTATACCATCAATAAAAACATGGCCTTTTAAAAAAATCAGGCTTCACAATATAAATAAATATATTTTTATATACATTAAAACTGTATTTTTTAATTAAAAATTTATAATTTCGCACCTTTTAAGTCAGTCCAGTCCCCTACCTAACCCCAACCCTGACTAACCCCTCAACCACCCTACCCTAGCCTGCGGCCTAACCTAGCCCCCCTTACTCCTTTTCATTACTTACCCCCTGGGGTTAGGTAAGGGTTAGGTAAGGGTTAGGTAAGGATTAGGCAAGGTAAGTAAGGGGGGTAGGGGGGACTGCTAGATAAGGGCAGTAAAAACCTTAAAAGTACAGTAGTTTTTTAATAAACCTTATCTGATTTAATTTTTAATGTTATTTTTAATTCTAAACACATATGGCGTAGTAGTAGCGTGTCTGCCTTTCCAAGCAGATGGCCGTGTGCAAATCACGGTATGTGTAGCAAAATTTCACAGCTAAAGTGCCCTACTAACATTGTCCCCTCAAAATAAAAATATTTATTTTCACTATGAATATATATATATGGATTAATAATAAGACAAACATAAAAAGTTATAATGGATAAAAAAAAAATAGGATATTTTTTTAGTAAATGAAAAAGAAGATTTTTATTAAAGGGCCAAGAAAAAGCTAAAGAGAAAAAATAAAATATATTTATTTTTTATATGTATACCATAGCTCAATGGTAGAGCAAAGCACTTCTAAGAATGATTTATCTGTGTTCGATTCCGTGGTATATTTTTTTAACGCTATTTTTTCTTTTAATAAAAAAAAAAAATTCTATCTTTTATTAAAGGGCACCACTAACTAACCTGACTTTTGCTGAAGTCCTAAAAAAAATATTAGATCTTTTTACTTTACAAATGCTTAATATTAGGTTAGCTTAAAACTTTTTTACTATTAAAACGTGATTGCTTAATTGGGGGTAGCCAGGCGCACGCCTTAGGAGCGTGTGCAGAAATGCGTAAAAGTTCAAATCTTTTATCACGTAAAAATTTATTAGAATTTTTTTTTAATTATGACCTATTTTTGATTTTAATCGTAAATATATAAAGATGAGGGAGTATAGCACTAGCTAATTACGCTATAATAAGAGAAAAAAGGAAGTTTAAATTTCTCGCTAAATCTCTTTTTTTATATTTAAGAGTCGTCATTTTCTTTACTGATATCATTTATTTCAGTTGCGATCATTAGAATATATTAAAATTGTTTAGTATAAGCTATCTACTTAGCTTTTCTAAGGTCTACACAGTAGTGTTATCTTCTATTTCGTGTATTTCTTTTTATTTATTTGTAAATACTTATTATTTATTAATAAATTTCTTTTGGAGTACGGACATTGAGCGTAATCAAAAATAGCAGTGGATGACAACCAAAAATTGGAAAATTAATAAAAACTAACATGCTCACAACTCATAAACATAAAACGTATCAATGAACGATTAATCCTATTAATATGTAGTATCTGGTGATCTAATTAATTCATTACTTTAATTATATAGATGAATATTATCTACACAATACACAGACCTTACAACTATTTACAGCCCATTGTTAGCCCTAACTATCCGCTGATATGTATGGTAGACATTGTCTAGAAATTACTACCGATGTTACCTAAATTTCCCTGATTTCTCCTCTATGTCTGTACGCCTATTATTAAGCAAACAATCTGCTGTCCATTTCCAATGTGTTCACCAGTTAGAACCTTATGAATTCACTCAACTCCGCGTTGACACACTTCATATATTTACTCTGGCGGTAGGCCATACATAATCATTATTATTATTATCTATTATTTTCGCTAGATAACAAGCAGTTACAGTAGAGAGAATAAACAAAATTGGTATATTACTGATCGTATCTATTATTCATCACTACTAGAACGAGAAAATAAAGAAAATAATTAGTGCTCTATTTAGAAAGCCCTAAGTAATAGGAACTTTATCTGACCCGCTTACAACTAAACTCTAAGTAACAAACAGCAGACTGACCAGTAAGTAGAAGATTGATTTGATGAAATACTAATTGTAGTCTAAATAATTATTTCAAGAGAATTTATGACTTTATATATATATTATGAGAATTCCACTATCACCTAAACCAGTCCCTCCCCTCATGTTACCGCGCGTTCACCTAACTACCTCCCCTAGATCACATCATTTTCAATACAAATCCCAAAACTAAAGAACAAGTGAGAAATTTTTCCAATCCTTTTACTCTGCATGACAAAATATTCTTTGTTCGGTACAATTTGCAATATCATGAAACATTACAAATTTATTGCCCTTTAAGTCCATTCCCCCAGTCCCCCTTGACAGCAGCAATTAGAAAGCATGAAACTTATATAAACACAGACAGCGCATGACTGAACACGACCCTAAAGGCTTTGGGAACCCTTACTACGCTTATCACTATATCCCTTTCTTAAAGGTTAAATACCCTCATGCCATCTAACCTAACAGTCCCTAGCAGATGAATGAGTCTAAACATCATACAATAAAATTATTTCATGCCTGATCATACTTACTTGCTAACCTCTAACTCCTACCTCTGTTTACCCCTAACCAGTCCCCCCTCCTTGCCCCTGAACCCCGACCCGCTATTAATAAGGGGTAGTCAAGAGAACGTGCTAAGGTTAGTACCTGATACAGAGTGCAAAGGAAAGTAAAATAGTCAAGGGATATTAGTAGGGTTACCGACTAGTATAGTAGGGAACAAACGAGCTTATTTAATTGTGTAATATTTTATATGTATCAGGAATACCTATAAGATTTATTTTGAATCTATATCGGCGGCATCAGACGCCCAAACCTTTCCGAACCGACCATGAGAACGCTCATACCGGAACTTAGCCAGTAGACCCTGACCTAAAGATTATATTAAAGTAAAAATGGTAAACATGGATAAGCGTTACATTAGCCTGCTAACCGCCTAACTCGTCCCCTCTTGTTGTACCTATGTCCCCTGATGTTGTTAGTGTGCTAGAGCCTAATCCTAGCAGGGTCAAAATAGCTAGTGTTAAAGTTCAGCCCGACCAGCAAGATATGTCCCCTCATATCTAACTAGATAGGCCTCTGACGTGATCCGAAGCCACGACTTCAGGTTTCAAAAAAAAGACCTGTGCTAAAAAATGGTACACGTCCGAACTATAGAGGACTTTTTTACCTATACAACACCAATAAAGTCCGAACCAACCCAGCACCCAGTAAGTCCCTCTCTTACATTGCCTTACCTTAGGCTAGTTAGGCAGTAAGGTATATGAAAAAAGAGTCATTTTAAATTCTCAAGACTTTTTAGGTTAAAAAACTAAGATAAAAATATTACTTATTTTTGTCAATTGTTTTATCGACAACAAAAAAAAACCCAATTGCAACTTCCTTCAGAATTTATATATTCCTAACCCACAAACAAACCAGCAAAATAAACCAGTAACTTCCTCCACATATTCTCCAGGTTAAAACTTTAAATTTATTAGCCCAACCAGCCGACTTAGCCTAAAAACCCTTACCCCCCCAAAAGGGGGTTAGTAAAGTTAGAAAGGATTAGGCGTAATGACAAAAGCAGTAGAGTAAAGTGTTAATGGTCAATAACGAGTATAGGTTTAGTTATATGGCAGTAAGAATTAATATCTTGATATATGATGAGTGTTAGAGAATCTAGGCAAGAAAGAATAATAGGTACATAGTTATCTTCATTAAACCTGAAGCAACCACATAACTAAATTAACCTTTTTTTTAAATGTCCTTCCACTAAGATGCAATAAATCTAATTTCTTTACCTGCTACTGGAACTTCTGAACCCAGTCATACCTGTTGTGAAGACAGGTGTGCTACCCCTACAACTACAGCCTACAGGTACTATATATATCTTCTGTTTGGCTTTGCCTAATGACTTGTGACCTCCACTTTAAACCCCACAGGGCAGGGACTGGCTATTTTACACAAGAAACCACAAAATTTGAAATAATATTAATAGAAAAAATAGAAGGAGCCAGACTCTATGAACGTGATCTACACGCAATCATTCGAGTCTCTTATGCTATAGCAATGTACACCACCCCCCTTCATCGCAACTTACCTTTATTTACACCTCTAAGAAATACTGATTATCTCCCGTATTAGAAAGAATAAATTTCTATCCCTTCTAATATTATTAAGAAGATCTTACCCCACCTCTACGCATTTTTTACTCTTTGGTATTTTATTGCATCCTACTAGTAAACCCGTGAATACCCTAACGAGTTAACTAACCACTATTTTACCTAGCCCTTATCCTGGTTTTACTTCCCCCTATAACACTCCCAACCAACCTTTCCTCTCTTTTACCCTGCCCCCGAAGCCCTTATTAATAAAAACAAGAGAAAGTCAAGGCTACAGGGCTAGTTAGCCGGTCCGAAGTGAGCGGGACTGGTATAGTAAAGTTCCACTATACCGCAGATAGAATTCACGAGGCTTGAAAATTGCCGTCAAATAAGTATACTGCTCAGGTGAGGCAGCCCACATGGCAAAAATTTAATCAAAGGGTGTTGGGGCAAAAAGGGTTACCTCTAAACGACAAGGAGGCAATGTTCAAACGCTCCACTAGGGAATACCAACTACAGTTAAGCAGACCTTCATACATCCTCACAAATAGAGATGCTGTCCTTCATAATATTTCATCGCTTATGGTTCCTGTCTATCTTCTCTTCCATGAAAATTGTATGGATTTGCTTTAAAATCAAATTTAAGTTTTCTGTCAAAACAAAAAAAAAAAGAAATAAATTTTTTTTCCGACACATCCATGTCACACATAAGCAACGGATGGGAGAGATCATGGTTAACTCTATAAAATAAAATAAGAAATTATATAAACGTTATTCAACTTCTAGATCGTGCTGGATTGATTATTAAAATAATCCAAGAAAAGGGGGAGCCATTAGTAGTGATAATAAGCTAAAATTGGACATATGACCAGTGTGACTTAGCGTCTTTGAACGCAAGCCCATTATAACGTAGTCAACCTCTTTATAAGATATATTTCTGTCTTTTCACATCAACATCATACCTGCCGTTCGCTCACGATACTATACTGGTCAACTCCAGATAAAAAGATCGTGTATGCCATGTACAGAAATTCTAAAATCTTGGGCTATAGACATGCTTGCAAGCCAACCTTAGCATCCAAGATAGCTTAGTAAGCCACTGCGTGGCTCAAAATATAGCACAACACGAAGTACCGCACGGTAGCCTTTGTACCTTCTTCCTTTCTACTAAAGAGCTCGATAACCGACATGCAAATTAAAACAATACGGTATAAGATTATTAACTGACTATCTCCCTGGTAGACTTTAAAGGTTAAATGACCTCACGCTAATATCCTCTTAGGGTCACCCATTACAAGGGACTGTTCCCTGCTAATCATATATTTGCTTTACTTAATTCAATATTAGGTAATCCCGCCACGCAAGTGCTCTCAATATCAAATAGCTTTTCAAGAAACCCTAATAAATTGCTTATTGTATATTTATTCTAAGAACATATCGGCACTTGTCCCACACCCTCGCGTGCCAAATAAGTTAAACAGCCCCATATTCCACAATATTTTTATATTAATAAACCTGCTAAAGCTATATCACCACTAATCAGCACTCTATCATCGACAATTCGTTCGTTGACAGGATAATAAGATTGAAAAAGCTAAAAATATTGGCTTTATAGTCGTACACGATAAATGGATTTTACCTTTACTACAACGCTCTTCAAAAACAGAAAAGTATAAGTTTCCAGGAGCGTATCTGCTGTTTAGTAAGTCCTCCGGCCTTACACTAGGTTAGCCGCCTAACCCAACTAAAACTTCGGTAAAACCCTAACCACCCCGGGCCAAGGGGGTGACCCGTCATCAAACATGCGGAACGTTAGGACTATTCCAAGAAAAAAATAATCAATATATTATCTGTAATTAACAACCGTTGGTCGCTGCAAACTTCTCTATCCTTCCTTCTCCCTGCCCCCTATAGGTATACCTTTAGTTACGGTAAATGATTAGTTAAGGGCAATCAAAACATGAAACCTATAAAAAATCTTCCAATGATAAAACGTCTCGCTCGATTAAGATGCGGATGATAAATAAATCTTCATAGTTGTTATCTTTAGGTTGTTCGTCTAAGCCCGAACACCAACGTCACGTACCGCTCCAGCAGCACCTCGGGAACAGGACTGAGTCACGTCACCTCTCCAAGCAATATCCTTCGATCCTTGGAGAATAGGAGCACTGAGTCACCAGAAATTATTTAAGCATTCTCTTCTTCCTCCTACTATAATTACAAAAACGTAAAGTAACGCTGCTATTGCCCATTAGATAAAGCCATTAAATCAAATTTTTCTTACACATGCTACCACTTCGAATGACGAAGATCATTTACTTCGTTTTCTTAGAATTTCATCACATATCATTTTTTATTCCTTATTTTTCATGCCTATCCAAGCATACCATGCTTAATACACTCAGAATAGATTAGCAAACGACAAAGTTGCAAGGTGCTATTTATAAGTAAATTCCAAATGCATAATTATCCAAGTGACTCGACTGTCGACAAATCCATATCTTGATTCAATACACAATTACGATCTTGGACTCGGACTCATCTACTTACAGGAATTTAAAGAAACAATTATTTTCCTGCATCTCTTAATAACTTAAATAGCCGCCCATAAGGTAGTTCCCATGAGTGTAAATTTAAACAAATCAATAATCACCTCACGGTTTCTACTGTTTATACATTATATGTTAACCTAACTTAAGGACTTAACCGTAGCTAAAGCAAGCAATTGATAGAAGTTCCCGCGTATAACAAAAAAAGGGAAAAAAATGGCTCCAGAAACAAGATAGAAAATGTATTATACTTCTGATTTTCCTGCTTGGATACCAGAGGGTAACATTGTCTTAAATGAGCCTATATTACCTTCAAAAAGACTAAGGCCCTAACAGAGAAAAGCCCTGCTGTACATAAAAACCTCAATATGTTTTGTGTTTTGGAAGAACCCGATTTGAAGGCCTCGCCTCACAAAATCACTATTTTAGGTGCCTAGGCAAATACTGTAAAAATTCTTTTACGTAGTACCGTTAGACTATCCTTAATATTGCATGTACACCTCCGGAAGAAGTGATATCTAAAAAAAATTTCCTAGTCGCTTTCTCTAACTATAGAAAATGTCAATAAATCGAAAAATTTATTTGTCAGATTTCATCTATGCTCATAACAAAGTTTAAAA
>FWPY01000092.1:0-59551 GCA_900174645.1 Sonneratia alba | reverse complement strand
AAAAGAAGAGAGATAAGTTGGGGGGTGTGAGTAAAGAGTTATCAGGGGCCGCAAATTGGTCAGCCAAGGGTGTAGTAAGAGCTTATAACCAAGAAAGAGATTGGACAGAGAAAGAAAGAGGGGAAAGGTCCTCAAGTGCATGCCACCAATAAAAAACGATGAGAAAAGGTGAGCGGTGAGGTCCTTGCTTCGAGAGAACAAGAATAGAGCTGTTGGGAAGATATTCGTGTTCGCCTAGACCTAACTGCCATCTCTCAATCTAGCTTAAAGTATTAATCATATTTCGAAACTCTATAATGTTTTCCAACTAACCAATATGGAGTAACAATGATAATTTATAACCCATTGTAATAAGGGAAGGACTCAGCATCTTTGAGGACTCTTGCCCCACTAATCATCGGGATTTTCTTTTATTTTCTTAATATCATTATAATCCCATGTGGCATATGTAATAATCAGTCTTTTGCTTCCAATGCTAGCACAATACTCCGGATTATATCTTCTACAAGTGCTTTCCGTGCTGAAGTTGTGATGGTTGAAAAACTTGTTTTATCATTTTCTTAGAAATAGATTTCAATTCATTATTGTATCTAGAACTACTAGGAGTGGTTGTACTTGTGATACTACCAAAACTAGTTATCCTGTAGGGTTTGTGAAGTGTAAGGAGGGCTATTGCTATATGATAATTTAATTTTGCTTGTATTTCTACATAGACATTAGATGCAACATTATCACTAAGCATATCTTTACATTTTGTACTTCATTTGATCATATATGATTTGCTTTTCGATTCATGCGGAATAAGCGTCTATAGTACTTTACCTTAGACAAGTTGGGTACAAAAAAGATGAGATAACAATTTGGCCGGCATTTACTAGGGCTCAATTGGGGTGTGCCCCACTAACTTCCAGTCAGGTACCCATTTTTTTACCTTGAATCTCTAACCATTGGATATAATAGAAGTCAAGAAATTGCGAAAAAAACCTTGTAAGGAGTTGGATAACCATCCTCATGCAACTCTTGAGGTGACAACTTCAATTATCCTTCTCTTGGGTCAATTGCATGGCCTTTAGGTATTCCCCTGTCGAGTTACTTGGGCAAACTAATTTTGTATAATCAAGATTTCACAATTAAATATGACATTTTCTGAAAACCGATTCCTTTTTTGCCTAATGTTTTAAATAAAAAACTTGAGTTGGGAAATAGACCTCATGGTCTAGGACCTCTTATGACTTTTGTGAAATCATAAAAGAAGTCTCCTTATGGGCCTCGACTTTCTCTCCACAATCTAGCGACTCCACTAGAAATAAAGGAAATCACTCTACCCCTCATCTCGTCCGAACTTTAATCTACTGTGAACATTATAGGAAAAACTACATATTACATTTATCTTGTAGACCACAGTGGCCAATTGTCCATTAGTTTAGAGTCAGTTAAATTAACTTAACTTTAGTAAGCCCACATGTAATAAAGTGTTCTACTAGCGATGAAACGTATACGCTTTGCATGGTTTAGAATGATTCTATTTTTAAACCGGGTTCCACCAAGTTCACCCCGCATGGGTGACCCAAATACCAAAAAAACCATTTTTATGTGAGCCTGTCTAGACATTGTCTGCTAGAACCCTATACCAAGCAAGCTATAGTACCCCAAGAATTGACCAAATTGATGAGCAATTGACATAATTCGTTAAATGGGTCAGTCCAATGCCATTCTTAGGGTCGCTTGAATTGAATATTAGATGGGTTGGTCTAATGTTATCCGTAAAAATCATAATTGGATAGTGAATCGAAATATTCTTGAGTGTTTATAATGCATGCTAAAATCCTCTACACTTAGAGGCAAGGATCAAATCCCAAGGCAGCCCATGCTACTCTCAATCCCGGGGGCTTTTTGATGCAAAGATCAGAGATCAAATCTCTTGTACGCAAGTGGCAATTTTTTTTAAAATATTATAACAGATCGGACTCAATCACATCTAGTCCATAACACATAAAACTGATCCATCAGAAAGAGTAATTGTGAATTTGATCAAACCAATCCCAACCCATTACAAAATACTCTAATTCCATGAGGAAATTAAATTTTGTGACTAGATCTAATCAAACCCACTTAATTGAGAAGAATCTACAAATCATTAACCCAATTCAAACAATAAAAAAGCCTCTCTTCCACTCTTGCAGTACACTATTTTACTGAATAAAGAATGCCATTATTGCCAATGCATATTTCTCTACTTATGAAGGTCAGGGATAGAGTTGTTAAACGGGGCGGGTTAGCCCGGAACTAGCCCGGAACTAGCCCGAACCGCCCCTAATCCGGCCCGTAACCCCTCTTATTGGGTTGAGGGGCGGTTACGAGCTGGGTTAGTAATATAGGCCAATTGAACTGTAATCGGCCCAGACCGTTACTCTATTGAACCGACTCGAAACTGTTAAGAAATCGGCCTAGAACCGTAACCGGCCTGGAACTGTTAAGAAATCCACTCAGAACCGTTATGAAATCGGACTGCACTGGCTCGGACCGTGAACCATAACCCTCTGCCTGCCAAGTGTCACAATCTCCTAGAATTTGTTAAAAAATCAATTGCCACAAATGGGTAGAGTATTTGACCATTTGAACGACTCCAAAGTACTATTCATTAATCAAAATACTGTTTATCCAATAAAGCACTGTTCATGACATTCTTTATAACATTATTCATAATACTGTTCAGCAATCAAAATACTGTTCATAATACTATTTATCAATCAAATTATTGTTCACAAATGCAAGGTTATCAATTACAATCAGTAATTTTTTTTTTTTTTTGCAAAAATTTATCGTTTCCTCATTTTCATCAATGACCCTCAAATTCTATAAATACCTCATCATTTTTACAATTTCAATCCATGAAATATTCTCGATGCTTGGATCCATGAAGAGGACGAGGAGGACGATAAATTCGGATATACAACATAATGGATTTTCTAATTTTACATTTGAACTTATATGATTGTAATTTAATATTTTACATTGTAATTATTATATTAATGAAGAAGGCCGTAGAGGGTCAATGCCTAACCCTCCGTCCTATGGGTGGTTTGTTAAATCAATATACCTATTTATTGTAATTAAATTTTTTAATATTTATTCAAAAAATATAATATTTCATTCATATAAATAAAATAAACAATAAATTTATAATTTAAAATCACAAGTAAAATATGAAAATATATTTTAATTTAAAAATGAATTAATTTTATATAATTTATTTTAAAAAAAAAGAAAATGCACTGTTTACGAATTAAATTAGCTCGAACTGTTAATCAGCCCACTTAGACACGGTTTTAGACCCATTTTAAACCAGCTCGAACTATTATTTTAACAACACTAGTTAGGGATCAAATCCCGTAGAGGCATAACCTATTTTTATTTTTAATAAAAAAATGTGGGTAGCAACCATTGCAATCCCAACGCCCGAAAATGGAACTTATCACGGAAACATATGAATATTGGAATTTTTTTTAATCTCATTAAAATTAAGTAATTATATATATTTAGATACATACATATGAATCCACAACAATTGTGATATAATTTTTTTTTCCTAAAATGGACGAACAATTCATGCATGTAGAACCTGGAGTTCATATATATATATATACACACGTTTGTCACACAAACAAAACAAAGAATCGAGACTCTTCTTATAATAATTTTCCTTTATATATACAAATATTCGTATATCATAACACTAATGATCACAACACCTAATTGGGACATCAAATCAACTCGAAATTACAATAAGATAACACATGAATTTCAAATTATGATAAAAAATAGCTCTGTTACCATTATTACGATTCAATACTTGTGGAAGTGTAAGTTTCAAAATTTTCATTTCCGAACCTAATATCTCTTTAATGTAATTTAGAATTCAAAAAAGAAGAAATTTAGAAATTGTACTTACAAAAATAGGTCTTTGCGCTTAAATTCTTGAGTCAATGGTGTCTTACAACATCTCCACAAACGGATCCTCCAATCACGAACCTCCTCAGGTCGAGCCTTTGATTTGATACACACATGCACATCCTCTATGATATCCATACCGATCTTCTCGTAAATTGTTGAGAATTTTTATTATTAAGGGAATTTGGCCAAATTAATCGATCAATTATTATTATTATTATTAAGGGAATCTCCCTGAAAAATCATGATTTTTTTCCTATCCTTTCTAAAACATAAATAATATTTAATATTTGCCTAAATGTGCATGACGATTACTTTTTTCACAAAATATGACAAGTACTAATGGTCAATTTTTTTTGTAACCACTGAAGTGGCGCTTGCATATTTGACATATTGTAATTTATAATGAGTATAAAAAATGTATCAAATAATTACTGTCACGTTAATAGTTTATTAACAAAACTAATGTTTTTAGTACCCATACCAAATTGCTCCGATGGCTATGAAAATTATGTCATTAGTAATTTGAAACTTAAAAAAAAAAACTAGAGAGTGTTAATCGAGAGAACATGACATCGGCGTTGCGGTAAATCTAGAGACTACAACTGGGCATGCACAATGAAGTGAGAAACAAAGGCAATTGTGAGAATACAAGGATTGGAGAGAAGCAAAGCGGAGAGAAGTTGGAGAGGAAGGGTTCAATAGATATAGAGCTAGGGTTTAAGATTCAAACAGGAAAGTGGGAGCACTTAGAGTTGTGTAGAAGATGGGAAAATAATAACAATAAAAATAACAATAACAATGAAGGCCAGTAAAGTAACCCAAATCTAACAGGTGGGGAATAAAAACATAATTCCAAAATTGGACCTTTTCTTTATAGGAATCAATTCAAATTGGGGAGATAATGGACAATGAACAGATGCTGCATCGACAATCATTTACAAACACCAAAGCGGCAAAATAATCTCTTAATCCGTAGGCATATTGAAGCTTAACCATGGCAATGAGTGGCTTGATCAAGTTATAAATTTCACTAGTTGAGCATCGAATGCTTGCTTTATGGAGACCATTTTTCGAGGAGTCTTAATGAATAATTTTCTAAGATTAATAGCTAGCTAGTTGACTTCCTGAAAATGTCGTTCAATTAGTGTTTTTTTTTGTTAGTTAATGATGGAGTTTATCCTGATTGTTGGTGCTGCTGCTTCGCTTGAGGACTAGTCAAGTCACTATTCCACTCTTCTGGATCATCTCGCATTATATTTTGTTAGCATTTTGCTTTATCTCTGGAGTATACTACTCTTTGTTGGAGATGGATTTAAGGTTGAGGACCAGTCGAGTCACTATTCCACTCTTTTGAAGCATCAGTGCAATATCCTGACCTTATTATAATCTACATAGATGGATTCTTCTTTGTGAATTTCCTTATAAATCTAAGAGTGCGAATCAATTACATGACTTTTAGTGTGCTGTAACCAGTCATATCTATATATATATATATATATATCTTGGTAATTTGCTTGCATCTATGCTTGTAGGTGCTTATGGGCTTGTGGAGAATATCTAACTAAAAACACTAACTGGGCCTGCTTCAACATTCTAAATTTCTATGGCCATGCCATTCTTCGGCCAGTCCCAATGATAGTTATGTTCACGAGATCTTTTTCTACCACAGTACCATCTCTCGGCAGCTTATTTCACCCACCTTCCTCAACCTCTGAGACTCTTCCTGCCGCATTAGAAAGGAAATTGGCTGCTTCTGAGTCTCCATGGATGTTGTGGGGCAGGACTTTAGGTCATAGTTCCCCATCCTCTCCGCCTTCAGAACCCCTCCCCTCCTCTCCCAAAATCCTAGCTTGGGTCCCCTCCGGTTTGACCCAGTCCCAGACTCTCTCACATCTATTCTCTCCTCCCCTTCCCTTCTCTTTCCTCCCTCGTTTCCTCCATAGCTATCTCTCCCAAGATTCCTCGAGAAGTCAGCTGCCATCCCTCATTCTGCTGCTGATTCCATTGCCTCTCTCTTTGGCCCCCAGCCAGATGGTGTGGTCTCCACGGCAATCTCCTACAACCGCCTCCAGCTGCTCCAATGCCCAACCACTGGCCTTGTTGCGGCCTTCTTCCCTTCGGGGGAAAACTCTGACCAGCTAGGTTTTGTGGTATTGGATAAGGAGTTCCAGGTCCAGGTTGATGAGGATGGTGATGTATTTAGATCCTCTAAGCGGTTAAGCCACTCAATTGTTCGGATCCTTGTCAATCCTGTTGGAGATGAAAAGCTTCCATCTAGCCTTGATGATAGTATTGGGTATGTCATGGCATGTACTATGTATTCTGCTCACTGGTTTGCTGTGAGAAATATTTTTAAAACCCGAAAGCTCAAACTTGTTTACTTATGTAGTAAGGCGTTCAAAAGCTCTGCGATTGCAGGGGCTTGTTGGTGCTCACAATTGCCTGAACTAAGTGCAGTTTTGCTGGAGAGCGGTAGTTTGTTCCAGTTTGATTTGGAGCCTTTATTGTGTATGGATGGGGACAAAGCGGTGGGTCATCCCAAAATCGGGGGGACTAGACTGAAAGTGGGCTGGAATAAACTAAATGATTTAGGTGATAAAAGCACCAACAAGTGGTTGGGGTGCGAGTTTAGTTGGCACCCACAAATTCTGGTTGTCTTACACTCCAATGCAATTTACACACTAGATTTCAGGTCTGACCCGTGCAATGTGAGTTGTGTGGCGAAGATCGGGATGTCTGGCACCTACACTTCGGACAAGAAGGATCAGTTTGTCATGGTTTCTATGGCAGGCTCTGATGGTTTCCACTTTGTGGTGGCTTCCAAATGGTTGTTAATTTTATGTGACATAAGAAAGCCGCTAAAGCCTGTTTTGCAGTGGGTGCACAGTATTGATAAACCCTCCTACATCAATGTGTTTAAGCTGTCTCAGCTGAGATCCAGTACTCAGGATGATACTTATAGATGGGCTACCGAGTCGGGCTTCTGTATCCTGCTGGGATCCTTCTGGATATGTGAGTTTAGTCTCTTCTGCTATGGGCCCCATCTGCCTTCAGTGAATGGTGGTTGTGGTTCAAAATTGTCAGAAACTTGCAAATCGTTTTGTGCGTGGGAGCTCCCTTCAGAACTCTCTTTACTGAGCTGGCAATGCCACTCTGGAAGCAGCCTTGTTAAGGAGGAATTCTCAAAAGACAATCTTCCTGAATGGGTTGACTGGCAGTGGAAGAAAGATATTGTTTTGGGATTCAGTATTCTTAGTAGAGATCTCTTGCTTGTACCTTCTAAAGTGGATGAATTTGGCGGATTTACTGTAGTTAGGCTGATGTCTTGTGGAAAGCTTGAAGCTCAGAGATACCGTGCATCGTGGGAACCTGTGAGAAATGTGGAAGAAGGAACTTCTCGATCATTTGAGAACGAGCTTTTAGATTTTTCAGTCGAAGAGGGCTACAAGTTTGTGAGGATATTCCACTACCTGAAACTAGATTACCTCAAGGAATTTTTGAGGGGAAATCTATCTTCAAGGTTGGATTTGTCTTTGAAGAAGTTTGCACATTCTTCTTTTGAAAAGGATTCTTTCAATCCAGAATTTCATTCTATCTTATGTGAAAAGTTGAAAAGATATGCTTTCAATCGATCAGGATCATCTTCTGCACTTAGTATGGTTTTTTGATGATATCAGCTTGCCAACAACTATTCGTGAGATAGAACTGAGGATAAAATGGTCGGAACTACCAACAGGGTTATTACAGTTGGCCTTCTCGAGTTATTCGGAGTTCCTCAAAGTACATCATGGAATTATAGATTTCTACCACGATTTTTTAGTGGTGTCAAAGTTACTCCAACTGCCCCCCTTTTTATTAAGAAAACCTTCATGCCGAAGCAACAAGTGGTCGCAACAGGTTACAAGGAGTGATAACTCTATTATGGGTCCTGTAATTCCTCTACCTGTGCTCTCTTCCCTTCACAGGTTGCATGGTGGGTTGGAACGCAGAACTGATGATGAGGGATTCATCTTGCAATGTGATGAATTAATGCAGGTGGTTATAGAAGTGGCTCGGCCAGAATCCAGTCCTGAGATTCCAGGAGATCATGTAATATCACTTTCGGATGATAGGGATGAAGCATGGATCGGATCTCAATGCCAAAAGAAACAATTCCTTTTGCATGAACTGGGTGCATTTAAGCCTCGTAAGGATGACAAGTTTTCTAGGCTTGTCTCAAAAGTATCAGACTATGAACATGTATCAGGAGGTGGTCAGGGTTCGAGTGGCCTGGAGATGTTCGATGATTTGTGCCCGATCAAGTTGAGATTTAGCGATAGACCTCCCATGGAGTTCACACCACAGGAATTACTTGCATACAAAGTATTGAAGAAGCAGTTCCTGAAAAGGCAAGAAACAGTTATCAGTCATTAGCAATGACTCTGCTTCCAGTGGAAACTTATTTTGGAATGTGGCATTTGGTTGGCATACCTAAGGTAAAGAATGAACCTTCTGTTTTGATCGAGTAATTGTTCTAGCATTCAAAAAACTGTGGTGTTCTCATGTGTCATTATCATGGAAATATAGGTCAAGGGTGTGTTATGGATATTTCATGTGCTACATATGACAAATTTGCCGATATATATCCATGTCGGGACCAAAGAGAATGTTATATGTTGTGCATTTCTGTGTTATTATCTGTGATTTGGATCATAAAAAGTATGTGAAACTTTCGACTTTTTGTGATTACTCTGATTGTGCTTTGTCAATTATCTTGTTCTGCATTTGAAGAACTATGATATATCTGTGGTAATTGTGTTTTATTCATGACCTTCTAATTAGGGGGCTATGAATGTCATGAGCCTGCCGAAGTAGGATTCATTGGAGAAGTGATGCTAACTGCACAGATACGTAAAGCTGTTTTTTCACCTCTCCTCCTGTTGATGCAATCTTATTAGTAGGTTGTGATATATATTGTAATTGCATAATTGTCAAGACAATTGATCATCTTTGGAAATGTTCGTAGTGTCTACTTGGATATTTAACATTTCCTTTTTGTGTTTTTCAGTGTATATATGTGATGGTTGGGCCATTCAGATGTCTACCCATCATTAAGGTACTTCACATCTTCAACCATGAAGAATTCACTTGGCATGTAAGAGATAGAATATCAAGTATAGTTATTATTAAAACTTCTCTCCTAAAAGAATGATCATGTTGGTAAAGTTCCTTTATAGGGACTGTTATGGTGTGCATTTCATGAGCATGGTCTTAAATAAGATGTCTCCCTTGTCAAGAATTTTCTTGTAAATGCAGAAAGAAGAAGACTCTTCACGGCACAAACACTGTAGATGACATAATGCTCTAGTATACCCTGAAGGGTATTATTAAGGATTAAGGAATATCTACTTCGGCTATTGAAGATGTGAACGTGCTTTAAGGATTATACAGTCATCCAAAAATGTTTATGAACACCAAAGATGGACATAAGGCAGACCCTTTTTCTTTATATTTGGGAATGGTGGTAATCCAGCGATTAATTGATCTCTATCCTTTGTTCCATCTGTTCAAAGCTTTACTGCAGCAAGTCCATAGAGTTAAAAGTGGAACTCCAACACGGAGTGTATCTCCCTATCATTTGTTTACGAGGTGTACTTGCCATTACCTGGCAACTTTCTCTTCTATATCTTTGTATCTTCTATTTGCGGGTTATTATTATAGCTACCTATTATCTTTCTTTCTAATTAGAGAGAACATAAGGTTGTTTCTAATAGAATTCCTTGGATAAATTACGAGGCCTTCTACAAGGAATGAAAATTGTCCCGAGGAAAATTTTCTTTAACCTTTGGTTATAGTATTTATGTATATATGTACATATATTGGGTTGGCCTTGGAGATGATCCGATCAGAGAGATGGGAAATATGCACTCGGAGAATGCTTGAATTATAATTGTGCAAGTATCCCCTAAATGTAATGGTTGAGCATGTCCATACTTTCTTGTTTCAGTTTCCTGTTGAAGGCAGTCTACAAGTCACGGGAATACTAAAGCTTGTTGGTGTTCATTACATTCTTACTCTGAGTCTATTGCGGTGCAGCATTGTCGAAAATACAATCAGGAATCGTCAACCAATTAGGTAAATGGTTTTACCTATAATGCTACAATATGAATTGTTTCAGTTAGTGAAATCTGCAGAATATGGTAGAAGTAGTTGTCCGGGCAACATGGCTCATGTTGGAATTATATTCACAAAATTATAAGAAATTTTGAAATTTTGATTAATTATATTCAAATAATTATATTTTAATATTTTATTCAATATTTTATTTAAATTAACAAAAAATTATATTAATTGATAATTTATATTAAAAAATTCCATTTTATAGTAAAAATATATTTAAATTTATTTTTTTAAAATAATTATTTTGTTTAACTAGAGTTAAGCTGAACGGCTTGAAGTACAAAATATCTGACTGGCTGGGATTTTTGAGCCACCCAACAGTAAGCCGTGCCGACACTACTTGAGTTGTAGGGTTTACTTGTTCCATGGATGGCTCGGCTGACGGCCTGGAGCAGCGTTGTCTGTGCACTGACGCGGCTGGAGTAAAGGCATGGTCATGGTGCATGGATCGGTGATGTGAATGGTGCTGCCCGTGCAATGATGTGATTGAGGCAGTTGCGCCGTCGTTTTGCCTCAATCTGTGATGTGGAACTGCGCTTGCCATTCTTACTCGTGAATTGATGTGGAGGTGTGCTTGGCGACACGGCTATATGGAGCTGCGTGTGCCGTTCTTTTGCCTGAATTGTCGCGGACATGTGCTTGGCGACACGGCTAGTGCGGTAGCATCAATATTGCGCCTCAATCGGTGACATTTTGCTCCGATGGCTGTGAAGGTGGCGCGGCTAGCATGGAGAGGACAATCTCAACCCAAAAATGAAACTTAAGGGGATTCTGCAAGGAAAGCTTATATGACATAATAATATTATCGGCTCATCACGACCCGAGTCTATCGACTAATACGCCTCTGGTTCTTTCCTTATCTTCATCTCCTTGATGTCCACACTAGGCGTTCCTGAAAGCAAGAGTGGCATATTAAATCTTGATTGAAAATCATTCCACGCCCGAAATAGTTTGAACTCGCTGGAGGCCCAAATTTGGAGGGAATCGGCTCAGCCTTGTTGAGTCCTATCAAGAAGATAAGCTGCTGCAGGCCTAAGAGGCTGCTACGAGTCTAAGAAGTTATTGGGCCACAGAGAGAGGCTGGACCATACCCTACTGCCCAAATTGCTAGCTACAGGCTGAAGACTTCAATCCAGCCCACGGATAAAATTTGTCTAGCTTATTCTGCTCTACGTCATCTTCTTTGTCTCTATCTGTCTCACGATTGTCACTGTCCTCCTCTACTTTTAATTGCCCATCAATAGGTGATTTTGCGTCCCGGGGAGGGGCGTCCTTGATCCTGTGTAGTGTGGCAGTAGGCAGCACGGCTTCGGGAGGCACCGCCAACAAAAATGAGCGCTACAGTTAGGGGAACCACGCCTGATTTGCAATGCCCTACTTGTTGAGCAGCACGAATTGGGGAAGCGACATGGCTCATGCCGTCATAGGGTTGTGTCGTCAAAGTTGAACTACTGAGCGGTTTCATTTGGTGAAGCGTCGCAAACTGCGACTAACACCAACGATGTGGAAATACCATGTTGATGGGTGAAATCAGAGCAACACTGCCATGCCTACACTACTGCCACGTCAATGCAAAATTAACGCTGCCACACGCCGTGTGGGAGGGTGTCACTGTGCGACCTGAATTATGGCCGATGAGTGGCGTGACTCAAACCAGTGTAATGCGACACTTGGTTCCAATCGGCGAAGCGTTACTGGCTACTGGTTGTGTGGGATAATAAATGTGCTAAACAAAGGATGACTGTTTCTTGGCTATTTACTATAAACACCTAGGTTTTGACCTATTCTCATGATAAAAGTTGGTTGGTACAATAGATCTCTTGGATAATGCCCTTAAGTTGAATAATATATTGTATATAATTGTTGAAATGTTAGAAATTTGATTGGATATTGGAAAAAAGTCAAATAGTCTTAATATCACTAGAACCGAACTAAATGGAGTAGAATGCAAAAGAATGGATGCGGAAGGACTTGCGTGTGATGGTTCCTAAAGTGCAAGGACCAAAATGTGAGGAACCAGAGTTGGGTAACCCAATCAAGTTACCCTATTAACATCAGCCCTGATCTTAGATGGTTCCTAAAGTTCAAGGACCAAAATGTGAGGAACCAGAGTTGGGTAACCCAATCAAGTTACCCTATTAACATCAACCCTGATCTTAGATGATGAGTTTGATTGGACATAAATCATGTCCGTGGATAACCCAATCGAATTATTCACTAACCTACAACAAGCTGCCATATATGGCAGCCATAAACTGAATAATCCAATTGCATTACCCTAGTTTTATGTTCTATAAACAGAGCTTCATCCCATCAGTTGAGGGGTGGTGAGTAAGAGTTATCAGGGGCTCGTATTGGTCACCAGGGTGTAGAAGAGCTTATAACCAAGAAAGAGAATGGACAAAGAAAGAAAGAGGGAAAGGTCCTCAAGATGCATGCTACCATGAAAAAAACCGAGAGAGAAGTGAGGGGGGAGGTCCCGCTTGGAGAGAACCAAAGATAGAGCTCCCAGAAGATACTTGTGTTGGCCTAGCCCTAACTGCACATCTCTCAATCTAGCTTAAAGTATTAATCATATTTCAAGACTCTATAATGTTTTCCACTAACCAATGGTGTACATGCATAATTATAACCCATTATATGAGGGAGGACTCGGCATCTGAGGACTCTTCCCCACTATCATTGGGATTTTCTTTATTTTCTTAAATCATTATAATATCCATGTGGCAATATAATAATACAAGTCTTTCAGCGCAAATGCTAGCATAGTACTCGGGATTATATCCTTATACAAGTGCTTCCATGTGAGTTGTTATGGTTAAAAAACTTGTTTTATCATTTTCTTAGAATAGATTTCAATTCCCAATATTGTATTAGAACTATTAGGAGTGGTTGATACCGTGATACTACCAAAATTAGTATTTTGTAGGTTTGTGGAGTGTAAGGATGGCTATTGCTATACGATAATTTGCTTTTGCTTGTATATCTACATAACATTAGATCACATTATCACTAAGCATATCTATACATTTTTACTTCATTTGATCATATATGATTTGCTTTTCGCTTGCATGCTGAATAAGGTCTATAATACTTACCTCTGGACAAGTTGGAAACAAAAAAGATGAGAAATAATTTCGCCAGCATTTATTGGGCTCAATTGGGGTGTGCCCCACTAACTTTCCCAGTCAAGTACCCATTTATCTTACCTTGAATCTCTAACCATTGGATATAATAGGAG
Organism: Sonneratia alba; assembly: GCA_900174645.1. Lineage (NCBI taxonomy): Eukaryota > Viridiplantae > Streptophyta > Magnoliopsida > Myrtales > Lythraceae > Sonneratia > Sonneratia alba. Next base: position 46,197 of record FWPY01000092.1, on the reverse strand, counting down.
TCAAGAAATTGGGAAAAAAATCTTGTAAGGAGTTGGATAACCATCCTCATGCGACTCTTGAGGTGGTGACTTCAATTATCCTTCTCTTGGGTTAATTGCATGGCCTTAAGGTATTCCCTTGTCAAGTTAGTTGGGCAAACTAATTTCGTATAATTAAGATTTCATAATTAAATATGACATTTTCTCTAAACCGATTCTTTTTTTGCCTAATGTTTTAAATAAAAAACTTAAGTTGAGAAATAGGCCTGGTCTAGGATCTCTTATGACTTGTGAAATCATAAAAGAATTCTCCTTATGAGCCTCGACTTTATCTCCCACAATCTAGCGACTCCACTAGAGATAAAGGAAATCACTCTACCCCTCATCAAGTACAAACTTTAATTTACTGTGAACATTATAGGAAAAACTACATATTACATTTACTTTGTAGACCACAGTGGCCAATTGTCCATTGGTTTAGAGTCAGTTAAATTAACTTTAGTAAGCCCACATGTAGTAAAGTGTTCTGCTAGCAATGAAATGTATATGCTTTCCATGGTTTAGAATGATTCTATTTTAAAATCGGGTTCCACCAAGCTCACCCCGCATGGGTGACCCAAATACCAAAAAAACTGTTTTTATGTGAGCCTGTCTAGACGTTGTCTGCTAGAACCCTATACCAAGCAAGCTATAGTACCCCAAGAATTGACCAAATTGATGAGCAATTGACATAATTCGATAAATGGGTCAGTCCAATGCCATTCTTAGGATTGCTTGAAATGAATATTAGATGGGTTGGTCTAATGTTATTGGTAAATATCATAATTGGACAATGAATCGAAATATTCTTGAGTGTTTATAATGCATGCTAAAATCCTCTACACTTAGAGGTAAGGATCAAATCCCCAAGGCAGCCCATGCTACTCTCAATCCCGGGGGCTTTTTGATGCAAAGATCAGAGATCAAATCTCTTGTACGCATGTGGCAATTTTTTTAAAAAAATATTATAACAGATCGGACTAATCACATTAGACCATAACAAATAAAACTGATCCATCAGAAAGAGTAATTGTGAATTTGATCAAACCGATCCCAACCCATTACAAAATACTCTAATTCCATGAGGAAATTAAATTTTGTGACTAGATCTAATCAAACCCACTTAATTGAGAGAATCTACAAATCATTAACCCAATTCAAACAATAAAAAAGCCTCTCTTCAACTCTTGCAGTACACTATTTTACGGAATAAAGAATGCCATTATTGCCAATGCATATTTCTCTACTTATGAAGGTGAGGGATAGAGTTGTTAAACAGGGCAGGCTGGCCTGGAACTAGTCTGGCTGCCCCTAACCCGGCCCATAACCCCTTTTATTGGGTTGAGGGGTAGCTAGGAGTTGGGTTAGCAATATAAGCCTATTGAACCGTAATCGGCTCAGACTGTTACCATATTGAATTGGTTCGGGACCATTAAGAAATCGGCCTAGAATCGTAACCGGCCGAGACTGTTAAGAAACCTACTCAAAACTATTACGAAACTGAACCGCACTGGCCCGGACCATGAACCATAGCCCTCCACCCGCCAAGTGTCGCAATCTTTTACAATTTGTTGAAAAATCAACGGCCACAAATGGGCGGAGCATTTGACTGTTTGAACGGCTTCAAAGCATTGTTTATCAATTAAAATACTGTTCATTCAATAGCACTGTTTATGATAATGTTCATCAACATAGCACTGTTCATAATACTGTTTATCAATCAAAATACTATTAAAAAATACAACGGTTATCCATTTTGATATGTAATTAACCTTTTTTTGTGCAAAATTTATCTTTTTATCATTTTCATCCACGACCCTCAAATTCTATAAATATCTTATCGTTTTTATAATTTCAATCCATAAAATATTCTCGATGCTTGGATCCATGAAGAGGATGAGGAGGATAATAAATCCAAACATACAACATAATATTTTTTTTTATTTCTGAACTTATATAATTATAATTTAATATTTTATATTGTAATTATTACATTAGTGAAGAAGCCGGTAGAGAGTTAATACCTAACCTTCCATCCTATGGGTGGTTTTTTAAAACAATATATCTATTTATTGTAATTAAATATTTTAATATTTATTCAAAAAATATAATATTTCATTCACATAAATAAAATAAACTGCAAATTTATAATTTAAAATCATATGTAAAACATGAAAATATATTTTAATTTAAAAATGAATTAATTTTATATAATTTATTTTAAAAATAGAGAGAAAGTGCACTATTTACGAATTAAACTTGCTCAAACGGTTAATTAGTCCACTTAGACACGGTTCCGGGCCCATTTTGAATTAGTCCGGACCATTATTTTAACAAGATCAAATCCCATAGAGGCATAACCTATGTTTATTTTTAATCAAATAATGGGGACAGCAACCATTGCAATCCCAACGCCGGAAAATGGAACTTATCACGGAAACATATGAATATTGGAATATTTATTTTTAATCTCATTAAAAGTAAGTAATTATATATATTTAGATACATACATATGAAGCCACAACAATCGTGATATAATTATTTTTCCTAAAATGGACGAACAATTCATGCATGTAGAACCTGGAGTTCATAGATATATATACACACGTTTGTCACACAAACAAAACAAAACAAAACATCGACACTCTTCTCATAATAATTTTCCTTTATATATACAAGTATTCGTATATCATAACACTAATGATAAAAATAAAATGAAATTTGAAACCCTAAATTATGAGATCACAACACCTAATTGGGCCATCGAATCAACTTGACATTACAATAAAATAACACATGAATTTCAAAATATGATAAAAAAATAGCTCTGTTACCACTATTAGGATTCAAAACTTGATTCAAAAAGTGTAAGTTTCAAAATTTTCATTTTCAAACCTAATATCCTTTTAATGTAATTTAGAATTTAAAAAAGAAAAAATTTAGAAATTGTACTTAAAAGAGTAGGTCAAGCTTTTAATTAGATACACACATGTACATCCTCTATAATATCCATACCGATCTTCTCATAAATTGTTGAGAAATTTTCTCAATCATTGGTTGTCTTTTTGTTTTGAACTAAAAATCTTGATCATGGTACTTAAGTGAAAGAACTCCTTTCAATTACTCTCAGTTATAGTATTTTTGGATGGTACTATCTTTTTCTCTTAATGGACAAAATTCTCAGCCATCCCAAAAAAAGGAGGATGGCCAGCCGAAACCAGATTTCGAGATTTCGATTTAATTGGCATACGTTGTGCCTTTCAATATTTTGCCGCTGTCGGAGGAAAAGCCAGCGGTTGGCTCAGGCCAGTTAATTCGGCCAAATTAATTGATCAATTATTATTATTATTATTAAGGGAATCTCCCTGAAAAAGTCATGATTTTTTTCCTATCCTTTCTAAAACATAAATAATATTTAATATTTGCCTAAATGTGCATGACGATTACCTTTTTTCATAACATAGGAGAAGTACTAATGATGTCAATTTTTTCGGTAACTATTCGAGTGGCGCTTGCATATTTGACATGTGGTATATAAAAAATATATCAAATCATTATTGTCTAGTTTATAAACAAAACTAATATTGTTAGTACTCATATTATTATATGAATAAATTGTTAAATGTCATGTATAAGTAGACAAATATTGAAAATTATGTATATTTTATAGAATTTTAAAGAATGTCGTCATTTTCTAGACAATTTTACATTATTATTATTATTATTATTATTCTATATAATAATTGTATTGCACATGCACGTTTATATATATCATCATACATATTCAATCAAACATCTGTCACTTTTTATACAGGTATATAAGGGAGAATTTTATTATATTTCTACAAATATAATATTACATTTAACTACACAACAAATTCATCTAATAAGACAGGTGATTGATGTGAATAATTTCATGTTAGGAAAATCTAATTGATCAAGTCAAAATTTAAACTATTAAGATTTTATTATGAAAAATTACATGTATTGTGTATGATTTATTGAGCTCCACATTAAACTAGTAGCGGATTACTTTACCTTATTAAATTAGTTAATAAGATTAATTCTTAATCAATTTAATCATAAGTCAATATTAATATCTAACAACTTATCATGATTACCTATACAATGATGATTTCGATTAAAAGGATTGAACACTCATTAGTGATTAGTTATTATGTAATTAAATCATTCATTCATACAATATCATCTATAAATTAATATATATATATAAAATATCAAACCCTAATTACTTATTTATATACATTTCAATTCTTTAGTAATTTAGTTATAAAATATTATAAATGAATTTTTTTATTTTTTTCATTATACTCTAGTTAGACAATTTCAAAGTCAACTCAAAGTAAAATATATATGATATCTATCTTCTTTTAAAAAGTAATAAATTTCATATTGATTAGTCAGCACTTTTATAAAAGTCTCATTGAGTCTAGACTTTATACACTTGATTTTGAGAACCACGATAAGTAATAGACCAAGATTGCAATTTGACTTTTATAAATGTTATGGTAATCTCATATTTGAGTATCATTTACATATACTATATACTATTACATGAAAAATTGTTTACTGATATTTATTGGAATCCATTGGACATTTTCTGGAGTGAATCAATTTAGTGAATTTATTTTATAATGAGTAGTTACACTTTTTATATTAATGATTATTCACAAGTAACTGCAATATTAGTCACTATTCATTTTATAACATACATTTAGTATATTAGTTTTACAGAATCATTGTCCCCTTATTTAATAATCTTACGACTAGTAATGATTTTTAGACTGGCTTATGGATTTGAGGTCTCACTATCATAGTAAATAACTTAGATAATATATGATGAATAAATAATACCTTAATTTTATATTAGAAAAAGGATATTGCACCAGTCACATTTTTGTGACCGCATTTACAACACTAATTCCAACAATATCATCGGAGGGAGGGTCCTGCAATACGCAATTCCAAATGTCTTTCCCATCTTTGTTTTTATAAATTTAGCATTACTTTTATGCCACACAGCAAATATTATCCGTGTTGTTGAATAAGCAACCATGTCACACGGCCACATTATCTATTGTTAATGGCGTTATCTCGAAATTGACTATTCATACCATGAAGTTATAGTTACAAAAAATCTTGAACTATTGAGATATATTTTCAAAATTTTGTACTAAAATATTACAATTATGGAAGCTTTGTGTCAATGTGTAATTTTCCCCTCGGATGTCACACTGAATGGTCTTATAAACAACGGATATGTGTGTTTGCTGGGGACTCGGCATTGGAAGGGCTTCCTGTCCTTGGCCTTCGGAGAGATATACTCATCGTTCCACCCGCCATGGTTGATGTAATATTACAATGGTATGTTTCCGGTCACCGGGATGCCAATTAGACTTTGCAAATTCGGCTCAACTTGTCTTGGAAATGACATGAAAAAACCATACTTAAGTTGAGATTTTCTAGCTGACTAATATTTCAGGTCATATTAGCACGGCACGAATAAATATTGGATCATGTTAACGTGACATAAAAAAAGATTGAGTCAGGTTAAAATAAAAAAATTCAAAATTAAAAGAAATTTATGATAAAATTTGTAAAAATTAGTCCATATGTCAACAAATAATTATATTTTAAATTATATTTCAATATTTTCTTAGAATTAAAGATAAAAATTGGGTCAGTTATTCAATTACACCATTTAGAAGATTGTTGGAAACCTAAAATTATTTAAAATTATATTTTAAAAATGGCACAAAAAGTTTCTTTTTTATTTTTATAAATTGTAAAGATATTAATTGTAAGCATCACTTTAAATTTTCATTTTTATTTTTAATTGTTAATCATAACTTGGAGAATTAATTAAAAATAATTTTAAAAAACAAGTTTTGTACTATTAACCATAATTAACTGAATAACAATGGAAGTATTTTTTTAAACTTTTTATCTATAAAAAAATAACATCAATTGAGAATTTGTTTAGATAATTTGGTTATATTTTTAATTTGATTCTTTTTTTTTATCTTTCATATAATCACTGTGACTCGATTCGATTGTTTGATTTTTGGTTTTTGTAGATGCCCAACAACAAAGTGAATTTTTAGTGGAAAATGGCACGTGCAGAACATTCACATACACGTGCGGGAAAAAATATTATCTCTGTCTAGAAAATGTCGTCGGCCCATTTGGAGGGGCAGAGGCAGAGAGGTCAGACGCAGCAGAATGGGCATATCGGCTTCGAGGAACAGAGTCAAGTCAGCAGTCTCCAAATCGCCGGAGTTCGACTCTGCCTGCGACTCAGCTTTCGCTGACTGCCTCGCCCTAACCCAGCACGCCTTCCCCGGCGTCTTCCCCTACCAGCTCCCCACCGCCTCCTCCCACCTCCACAGCAGCCTCTCCGCCGTGCCCCTCATCCAAAGATGGGTCCCCTCTCCTCCGTCTCGCTCCCAGATCGATTGTGCCCTCCGATCAGTCCTCCACTCTCTCCCTGACGGTCAGCAGATTCTCGGCCAGGCACAGTTCAAGCAGTGGGCTGCCGAGCTGTATGCCACGGCTGTCGTGGAGAACGCGGGCAAGGCGGTCCTTACCCGAGTGCCGATCGGGATCGCCGGAATCGCTGGGCTGGGGATGGCGACCCGGTCAGGAAAGGAGCTGATTGGGTCCGCGATTGGAGTCTACGCGCTCGGCGTCGCGACTTCCATTTATCTTAGTCTGTCTGGTTAGAGATTTTTAATTTTCCTTTGGCCACCATTCCTCTGTTTTCCTTATTACAATATTAAATTTAATATACAAAAATGTTAATTTAGATTACGCATTTGCCCATCTGTTATTGGTCACAAGGAATAGATAGGGAGGACGGAAATATAATTGCTCGTCAAGTTAAACTAACCAAAAAACCCAATTCTCTCTGTGCTCACGCGCTCGATCTCATCGGAAACGGCTAATCGATTTCTCTCATTGAGAATCCTTTCAATTTCTCCTTTGCGAGAAGATTTTGAGGCCACTTGGTGGGCGATTACCTCTGTTTTCTCTGTACTTGTTTGATTTGAATAAGAGCAAAAATCCCCAGTGGCCAGTGACTTTCGCGAGTTTGAGGACAGCAAGGGAGACGATTTGCAAATCCTAATCCTAAAGCAATGTTACCAGGCAAAGTATTCACTTTATGGAGGACCAAGGCTGATTGCTCGCTGGTATACCAGATGATATCAAAAAGTCTCTGCTCCCCTCGCTTCGCTGCTGCATCTACTCATTAGGGTTCAATCTTGCTGCTTCGTCGGACTCCATTCTACCGCCTGTCGGTCTTAATATCATCGCTAGTCGGTGCGATTTCCTCTCTAGGCTTAGTTCCCGACACCTCCATCAGCTCATCTCATGTTTGAGAGTCTCTCCGGGCGAAGAAGCACAATCGTGTAGGGCTGAATACTAGGGAAGAAAGGTTTTCTCTCCTGTCAAGGAGCACATACGCGAAGGATCAAAGAGCAAGAAAGAAGACCTAAAGAACAATCTACGATCGAAAGGTTCAAAGTCACAAGATTGAAAGATCGAGGACTGGAACATTCTACGCTGCACAGCTACGGTTAAATCCGCCATTAATGCAGAGATTGACCCCCTAAGGCCACAGGTGAGGTTGAGGCTACTGGTGAGCATTTTAAGCATTCTTCGGCAACTAATTACTTTGTGTATTTTTGTTTGAAATCATCTCTTGATAGTGATTCTAGATTCTAGAGGCTGCTATTTGTTTGTTTGCTTGATTGACCAGTATCTTGTTAAAGTAAATTGGTTAGTGAGGAATTTGGAAAGTTTTAATTTTTTGTATGAGATTGTGTTACTGGAATTTGATTTGTTCTCGGAAGAGAAATCTCTATTTTCCCCTAAATTCCTATGTTTGACTTGCTGATTGATTCTATGGGTTTTTTTTAAGGTTTATTATATTAAATCTATTGCAAACTCTTTCCTTCTGTCTTTGCCGAGTTAAAAGAGAGTAAAAAAGTGATTATAGTGCTCTTGTGCTATTCTAAAGATCATAATATTATTTTGCTGAGGTCAATATCTGAAAGTCTTTTCTCTATAAACTAGCAGTTGTTGCATTTAAATGAACTGCTAATTTATTAATTTTTATTTGACATGAGTCTCTTAGCATGGAATTGTCGAGGCATAGGTGGGGGTTCGACAATTTGAACCCTCAAAACCCTCTTGAGGAAAACAAAACCTAGTATGGTAGATGTCAGCAACTGAGGAAGATCAGCAGGACTTGCATCAATGGACCCAAATAAGAATGGGGGTGGACTTTGCTTCATTTGGGACAGAGAAATTCAGGTAACGATGTTAGTTAAAAACAAATATATGATTCATGCCACTATTGAGCACTGCATTTTTCCTTGCAAATGGTATCTCACTCGTGCATATGGTCCCCCTACTCATAAGGACAAAAATAATTTCTGGTCACTCTTAGAAAATACGGCTGATTGTATGGGTGATCCTTGGATTATTATTGGAGATCTAAATGAGATTTTGTTAGCCGATGACAAATTGGGAGGTAGAACAATAGGAAGCTCAAGCAGAAACTACTTGCATAACTTCTTAACCAATACTGACTTTACATATTTAGGATTTAGAGGTAGTCCATTTACTTGGAGTAACAATAGGTACGGTCCCAATCAATGTTAGACAACACCATGGTAGAGCCTTAGCCAATCAAGCATGCCGATTGAATTTCCCTAAGTCTGGTGCCACAAGTTCTAATCATAACCCCATCTTTCTTAAACTGTTGGAAACAGTTTATTCAAAACCAACACCATTTAGGTTCGAACAGGCCTGGACAAGAGATCTAGGATGTAAGAAAGTCATTCATAATTCTTGGAAAACTGACCGTAAAGGTTCCAAACAATATAAATTCTCACAAAAAATTAAAAGCACTAAAATAGCATTAAAATTATGGAACGAACAAACATTCGTTCCATATAGGACTAGAGAACCAAGTTACTACCTCTCTCCGAAAATGAAAAACAGCACCTCCTCTAGACTTCTCTTGATCTCCTTCTCTCCCTCTCCATCACCGTTTGTCTATCCTCACCTCTTCGTTCCAGTAGTAAATTACTTAAAAAAAAAAGGCGATGGAGGAGGCTGGAAGATAAACATTAGATTGGTGGGCTCTAACCGCCTATTGGGCTCTAATGGGCTTCTGCCCAAGAAATTAGAGGGCTTACATAGCTGTGGAGGAAATGAGGGAGGAAAGAGAAGGGAAGAGGAGGAGAGAATAGATGTGAGAGAGTCTGGGCTAGTCAAATCAGAGGACACCCAAGATAGGATTTTGGGAGAGGAGGCGAGGGGTTGTGAAGATGAGGAGGATGAGGAATTATGACCTGAAACCTTACCCCACGACATCCCTGGAAACTTGGAAGCTGCCAATTTCCTTTCTAATGTAGCAGGAAGAGAGTCTCAGAGGTTTTAGGACGGAGGATGACAGAAGCTGTTGAGAGATGATACTATAGTAGAAAAAGATCTCGTGAATATAATAATTTGTGAGACTAATTGAAGAATGGCATGGCCTTGGAAAGCATAGAATGTTGAAATAGGCCAAGTTAAGTTTCAATTCAATATTCTCTACAAGCCCATAACCACCTATAAGTGCAAATTGAACCATATTACTATGATATTATAACCGGTTACATCATACTAAAAATCCAATAATTGATTCATAATCCTAGTTTTATGAGGAAATCCACATACTTTTCTCATGGTACCCTGCTTCCCAGGGCAAACATAACCCACTATCTTCGTAAGCTCCTCCACGTTCATCTGAATGCAATAAAGGATAAAGAAAATTATGTCATTAGTAATTTGAAACTTAAAAAAAAAAACTAGAGAGTGTTAACCGAGAGAACATGACATCGGCGTTGCGGTAAATCTAGAGACTACAACTGGGCATGCACAATGAAGAGAGAAACAAAGGCAATTGTGAGAATACAAGGATTGGAGAGAAGCAAAGCGGAGAGAAGTTGGAGAGGAAGGGTTCAATAGATATAGAGCTAGGGTTTAAGATTCAAACAGGAAAGTGGGAGCACTTAGAGTTGTGTAGAAGATGGGAAAATAATAACAATAAAAATAACAATAACAATGAAGGCCAGTAAAGTAACCCAAATCTAACAGTTGGGGAATAAAAACATAATTCCAAAATTGAACCTTTTCTTTATAGGAATCAATTCAAATTGGGGAGATAATGGACAATGAACAGATGCTGCATCGACAATCATTTACAAACACCAAAGCGGCAAAAATAATCTCTTAATCCGTAGGCATATTATAGCTTAACCATGGCAATGAGTGGCTTGATCAAGTTATAAATTTCACTAGTTGAGCATCGAATGCTTGCTTTATGGAGACCATTTTTCGAGGAGTCTTAATGAATAATTTTCTAAGATTAATAGCTAGTTGGTTGACTTCCTGAAAATGTCGTTCAATTAGTGTTTTTTTTTGTTAGTTAATGATGGAGTTTATCCTGATTTTTGTTGCTGCTGCTTCGCTTGAGGACTAGTCAAGTCACTATTCCACTCTTCTGGATCATCTCGCATTATATTTTGTTAGCATTTTGCTTTATCTCTGGAGTATACTACTCTTTGTTGGAGATGGATTTAAGGTTGAGGACCAGTCGAGTCACTATTCCACTCTTTTGAAGCATCAGTGCAATATCCTGACCTTATTATAATCTACATAGATGGATTCTTCTTTGTGAATTTTCTTATAAATCTAAGAGTGCGAATCAATTACATGATTTTTAGTGTGCTGTAACCAGTTATATATATATATATATATATCTTGGTAATTTGCTTGCATCTATGCTTGTAGGTGCTTATGGGCTTGTGGAGAATATCTAACTAAAACACTAACTGGGCTTGCTTCAACATTCTAAATTTCTATGGCCATGCCATTCTTCGGCCAGTCTCAATGATAGTTATATTCACGAGATCTTTTTCTACCACAGTACCATCTCTCGGCAGCTTATTTCACCCACCTTCCTCAACCTCTGAGACTCTTCCTGCCGCATTAGAAAGGAAATTGGCTGCTTCTGAGTCTCCATGGATGTTGTGGGGCAGGACTTTAGGTCACAGTTCCCCATCCTCTCCGCCTTCAGAACCCCTCCTCTCCTCTCCCAAAATCCTAGCTTGGGTCCCCTCCGGTTTGACCCAGTCCCAGACTCTCTCACATCTATTCTCTCCTCCCCTTCCCTTCTCTTTCCTCCCTCGTTTCCTCCACAGCTATCTCTCCCAAGATTCCTCGAGAAGTCAGCTGCCATCCCTCATTCTGCTGCTGATTCCATTGCCTCTCTCTTTGGCCCCCAGCCAGATGGTGTGGTCTCCACGGCAATCTCCTACAACCGCCTCCAGCTGCTCCAATGCCCTACCACTAGCCTTGTTGCGGCCTTCTTCCCTACGGGGGAAAACTCTGACCAGCTAGGTTTTGTGGTATTGGATAAGGAGTTCCAGGTCCAGGTTGATGAGGATGGTGATGCCTTTAGATCCTCTAAGCGGTTAAGTCACTCAATTGTTCGGATCCTTGTCAATCCTGTTGGAGATGAAAAGCTTCCATCTAGCCTTGATGATAGTATTGGGTATGTCATGGCATGTACTATGTATTCTGCTCACTGGTTTGCTGTGAGAAGTATTTTTAAAACCCGGAAGCTCAAACTTGTTTACTTATGTAGTAAGGCGTTCAAAAGCTCTACGATTGCAGGGGCTTGTTGGTGCTCACAGTTGCCTGAACTAAGTGCAGTTTTGCTGGAGAGCGGTAGTTTGTTCCAGTTTGATTTGGAGCCTCTATTGTGTATGGATGGGGACAAAGCGGTGGGTCATCCCAAAATCGGGGGGACTAAACTGAAAGTGGGCTGGAATAAACTAAATGATTTAGGTGATAAAAGCACCAACAAGTGGTTGGGGTGCGAGTTTAGTTGGCACCCACAAATTCTGGTTGTCTTACACTCCAATGCAGTTTACACACTAGATTTCAAGTCTGACCCGTGCAATGTGAGTTGTGTGGCGAAGATCGGGATGTCTGGCACCTACACTTCGGACAAGAAGGATCAGTTTGTCATGGTTTCTATGGCAGGCTCTGATGGTTTCCACTTTGTGGTGGCTTCCAAATGGTTGTTAATTTTATGTGACATAAGAAAGCTGCTAAAGCCTGTTTTGCAGTGGGTGCACAGTATTGATAAACCCTCCTACATCAATGTGTTTAAGCTGTCTCAGCTGAGATCCAGTACTCAGGATGATACTTATAGATGGGCTACCGAGTTGGGCTTCTGTATCCTGCTGGGATCCTTCTGGAACTGTGAGTTTAGTCTCTTCTGCTATGGGCCCCATCTGCCTTCAGTGAATGGTGGTTGTGGTTCAAAATTGTCAGAAACTTGCAAATCGTTTTGTGCGTGGGAGCTCCCTTCAGAACTCTCTTTACTGAGCTGGCAATGCCACTCTGGAAGCAGCCTTGTTAAGGAGGAATTCTCAAAAGACAATCTTCCTGAATGGGTTGACTGGCAGTGGAAGAAAGATATTGTTTTGGGATTCAGTATTCTTAGTAGAGATCTCTTGCCTGTACCTTCTGAAGTGGATGAATTTGGCGGATTTACTGTAGTTAGGCTGATGTCTTGTGGAAAGCTTGAAGCTCAGAGATACCGTGCATCGTGGGAACCTGTGAGAAATGTGGAAGAAGGAACTTCTCGATCATTTGAGAACGAGCTTTTAGATTTTTCAGTCGAAGAGGGCTACAAGTTTGTGAGGATATTCCACTACCTGAAACTAGATTACCTCAAGGAATTTTTGAGGGGAAATCTATCTTCAAGATTGGATTTGTCTTTGAAGAAGTTTGCACATTCTTCTTTTGAAAAGGATTCTTTCAATCCAGAATTTCATTCTATCTTATGTGAAAAGTTGAAAAGATATGCTTTCAATCGATCAGGATCATCTTCTGCACTTAGTATGGTTTTTGATGATATCAGCTTGCCAACAACTATTCGTGAGATAGAACTGAGGATAAAATGGTCAGAACTACCAACAGGGTTATTACAGTTGGCCTTCTCGAGTTATTCGGAGTTCCTCAAAGTACATCATGGAATTATAGATTTCTACCACGATTTTTTAGTGGTGTCAAAGTTACTCCAACTGCCCCCCTTTTTATTAAGAAAACCTTCATGCCGAAGCAACAAGTGGTCGCAACAGGTTACAAGGAGTGATAACTCTATTGTGGGTCCTGTAGTTCCTCTACCTGTGCTCTCTTCCCTTCACAGGTTGCATGGTGGGTTGGAACGCAGAACTGATGATGAGGGATTCATCTTGCAATGTGATGAAGTAATGCAGGTGGTTATAGAAGTGGCTCGGCCAGAATCCAATCCTGAGATTCCAGGAGATCATGCAATATCACTTTCGGATGATAGGGATGAAGCATGGATCGGATCTCAATGCCAAAAGAAACAATTCCTTTTGCATGAACTGGGTGCATTTAAGCCTCGTAAGGATGACAAGTTTTCTAGGCTTGTCTCAAAAGTATCAGACTATGAACATGTATCAGGAGGTGGTCAGGGTTCGAGTGGCCTGGAGATGTTTGATGATTTGTGCCCGATCAAGTTGAGATTTAGCGATAGACCTCCCATGGAGTTCACACCACAGGAATTACTTGCATACAAAGTATTGAAGAAGCAGTTCCTGAAAAGGCAAGAAACTGTTATCAGTCATTAGCAATGACTCTGCTTCCAGTGGAAACTTATTTTGGAATGTGGCATTTGGTTGGCATACCTAAGGTAAAGAATGACCCTTCTGTTTTGATCGAGTAATTGGTCTAGCATTCAAAAAACTGTGGTGTTCTCATGTGTCATTATCATGGAAATACAGGTCAAGGGTGTGTTATGGATATTTCATGTGCTACGTATGACAAATTTGCCGATATATCCATGTCGGGACCAAAGAGAATGTTATATGTTGTGCATTTCCGTGTTATTATCTGTGATTTGGATCATAAAAAGCATGTGATACTTTCGACTTTTTGTGATTACTCTGACTGTGCTTTGTCAAGTATCTTGTTCTGCATTTGAAGAACTATGATATATCTGTGGTAATTGTGTTTTATTCATGACCTTCTAATTAGGGGGCTATGAATGTCATGAGCCTGCTGAAGTAGGATTCATTGGAGAAGTGATGCTAACTGCACAGATACGTAAAGGTGTTTTTTCACCTCTCCTCCTGTTGATGCAATCTTATTAGTAGGTTGTGATATATATTGTAATTGCATAATTGTCAAGACAATTGATCATCTTTGGAAATGTTCGTAGTGTCTACTTGGATATTTAACATTTCCTTTTTGTGTTTTTCGGTGTATATATGTGATGGTTGGGCCATTCAAATGTCTACCCATCGTTAAGGTACTTCACATCTTCAACCATGAAGAATTCACTTGGCATGTAAGAGATAGAATATCAAGTATAGTTATTATTAAAACTTCTCTCCTAAAAGAATGATCATGTTGGTAAAGTTCCTTTATAGGGACTGTTATGGTGTGCATTTCATGAGCATGGTCTTAAATAAGATGTCTCCCTTGTCAAGAATTTTCTTGTAAATGCATAAAGAAGAAGACTCTTCACGGCACAAACACTGTAGATGACATAATGCTCTAGTATACCCTGAAGGGTATTATTAAGGATTAAGGGATATCTACTTCGGCTATTGAAGATGTGAACGTGCTTTAAGGATTATATAGTCATCCAAAAATGTTTATGAACACCAAAGATGGACATAAGGCAGACCCTTTTTCTTTATATCTGGGAATGGTGATAATCCAGCGATTAATTGATCTCTATCCTTTGTTCAATCTGTTCAAAGCTTTACTGCAGCAAGTCCATAGAGTTAAAAGTGGAACTCCAACACGGAGTGTATCTCCCTATCATTTGTTTACGAGGTGTACTTGCCATTACCTGGCAACTTTCTCTTCTATATCTTTGTATCTTCTATTTGCGAGTTATTATTATAGCTACCTATTATCTTTCTTTCTAATTAGAGAGAACATAAGGTTGTTTCTAATAGAATTCCTTGGATAAATTACGAGGCCTTCTACAAGGAATGAAAATTGTCCCGAGGAAAATTTTCTTTAACCTTTGGTTATAGTATTTATGTATATATGTACATATATTGGGTTGGCCTTGGAGATGATCCGATCAGAGAGATGGGAAATATGCACTCGGAGAATGCTTGAATTGTAATTGTGCAAGTATCCCCTAAATGTAATGGCTGAGCATGTCCATACTTTCTTGTTTCAGTTTCCTGTTGAAGGCAGTCTACAAGTCACGAGAATACTAAAGCTTGTTGGTGTTCATTACATTCTTACTCTGAGTCTATTGCGGTGCAGCATTGTCGGAAATACAATCAGGAATCGTCGACCAATTAGGTAAATGGTTTTACCTATAATGCTACAATATGAATTGTTTCAGTTAGTGAAATCTGCAGAATATGGTAGAAGTAGCTGTCCGGGCAACATGGCTCATGAAAAATATTCCGCATAACAAAAAGCAGTAACAATTTGTATGCTTGAAATATTTTCCATTTTATCCCTTCAGGTTCCTATCTTGCAAACATTACATTTGAGATATGCATGATGCTTTCAGGCATACTGGTTTCATAAATGTTGGTCCAATTATTAATATTTTGCAATACTACGATCTATATTTACCTTGGAGCCATCTCTAGACCACCTTGCACCATAACCTTTAGCATCCCTTATCTCGAATACAACTCCATGAGGTGGGACAACATGCAAGTTCAACCAGCAGCAGGATGAAATCAAGAGGTTGATGGTGTCCATTGCGACCTTATTTTTATTGAAATCTGAGGACACGAGGATAATTTAAAAGATTAAAGAGTAAAAAGAAGAAAGAGATAATCAGTGAGGACTCTATCCTATGTCATCAATAGCATGCTAAGAAATTTGAGTACTTCATCGAGGATTTCATAAAGCCTCCTATAAAAAGAGGTGTAGAAGGAATGGAAGGAAACTGCCGTATGAAAAAAATTGCACTTTATAGGGCGATTCCGTATATTCCATTATTTGTCTAGAAAGCATGATGCACGATACACTGAAAACTGTGAAAGTTTTTTGGCAGTCTCATGTACAGATGTGATAGAAGTAGTCGAAAAAATATGAGATTTTGATTAAGTATTAGAAGGCTAATGGAAAAAAGTTGGATTCAGAAGAAGTGTAGTTGAAATGATACGAAGAAAACATTAAAAGCGAACAGGATCATTCTAGCTCAAGGAAATGGATTATTTCACTACAAAGATAACCAAACTCAGTTTGAACAGACTGACATGGAACATCTATCGGGCACATACTGTTGCCATCAAAACTGCCCCAGTTTCTGGTGCTGCTCCTACTGAAATGCTTGGCCAAAGCCCTGGCCCCATCAGTCAAGGCATTACCTTTTACCTCATGCCAGAAAAGGACAAAGTCAAAAACAGAAGTTTAATAATTCCACTAATGCATCTGGTTACTCGCATAACACCAATCAAATATTGGAAGCATCTTTCTTACTAATTTATGATCCAGATTATATTACAAATTCATCACTTCAAAGCTGGCAACATTACAATTTATTACATCATTGGACCTTGTCATCATGCCTCAAAAAATGCCTCAGTTTTGAATTCTTGGGGGCATACTAGCAAAGAATAAACATTTAATCTACCATGTCCTCTTGGAACATATAGAAGCTATTCAAAACAAGAGCTGCAGTAGAACCATGGACTAGAAATAAAATAGCACAGCTTGACATCAACTGTGAGCTTTTATATTAAGATTCATGAATGTCTGAAACTCGATTAACAACATACAAACAGCTTTTAACAGGGTGTGTGAAGATCTTTTGCACATAAGCATGCATGATAATTATCATTTTACATTTGGGCTATAAGGTAGCTGAAATGCAGAGCGAAGAGCAGATCTTGGTGGAGGAAGTGAGTCAGAGATTGTTCCCGCAGTATGAACAAGGCCAAGAAGGCTCTGAACACCACTATAACCCAGGTCCTGCATGAAAATGTTTCATGATCAAGATCTAGGATGAATCTAAATGGTGGTATATCAAAATTATGGTATGTAATAAATAAAACATCAGACTCATCTATACTTACAGACAATATCCGAGATAAAGAAATGTAAGGCTGAGGACATGATCTCAGTACATCAACAGCAAGGACGCCATTTCTCCTCTCCTTCTCTTCCGTGTAGAACCTTCTGTAGATTTGCACTCCTAGAAGAAGCATCAACTCACTATCAATGGATGGATCTCATAAAACAGAAAGAGCATATTCTTGGAGGATTTTAGAGTCCCAGACATAATCCAAGTATATGTTTTTGAATCTTTCATTTTCCACTTTTCAGTACAATTAGCTTCAACCTTGAAATTCAATCTAGTTCTCATTTCACTCAGACTGCTGAACTAAATTGTTGCCAACTAAAATACCAAAAAAAAACACATTTTTTTCACTATGAAATTATCACTTCCTCCGCGGAGCCAAAGTTGAAGAAAATACCTTCTTCAACAGAATTAACTCCAGGAAGGACTTTACTCAGACCTTCTGCTTCCAACATTTCCAAAAATGAAGAATATTTACGAGCATCCTATAAAGAGAGAGTTATATATACAGATAGCAAAAAAAAAAAAAGTTGGGATCATTTATATGACAAATCATCACCTGAACCTCAAGGACTAAACACTTGTTGACAAGAACAAAGGCACCTGTACCAATACTGAGGACAAAAACTTTTGAGTGACCTATCCAGAAAACATTCCTCAATAATACAATTGGAAAAGAAGCCATATCAACCTGAATCCTAAAGACAATTGAAATTGGAAAAATTCAGCAACCAAAACTGCCTTAGCTCAGGTAACTGACATCTAGTCTTCCGATAACCTTTCTTAAGTCCATCAAAATATTACTTTCCAGAAACGCCCAAATCAGGCTGAACAAGAACATAGTTGAAGTTTCTAAAGCTAAATCTACAAAAGAAGCAAGTTATTTGTGATTTGTTCGTACTTGTTATCAATTAAGTCTGCTCTAGCTTAGCTAAGTTGAAGGGAAGAACTTTAGGTTAATTGTCAAGGCAAAAGAACTCTGCTCATAGAAAAATTAGCTTGTTTCATTTCTTTGTATCATGGTTTCTTCATTCATTGGTTCTAACATTGCATTTTGGACAATTAAAATGTGCTTTAAGCTATTGAAATAAATACATAGTGAGTGCATTAAGAGATCAGATTGTTCGTGTGTGAAAAACAACATAGATGGGGAATAAAAAAGCTCGTGTATATGACTAAAAAACACACTTATTATAATCACCCGTAGCACATCTTCCTTCAACAGTCTTCAGCCCATCTGTAAATGACATCATAACTGGAAGTTTATATAATATATGATTTAAATAAAAAGGAAAAGATTATGCCAGCACATTGATTTCACATACACAACTAAGTTCATAGGGGAGAGAACCATAATATATGGCCAGAAATATGATACGTTGCAAAATTACTAAACATAATTTGAGCCAAAAGGCAAGGGAACCTAAACCATATTATGAAAATAAACAACCAATAATGTTGTAATTTTGGATTATTAGAAAATTTCATGCACAAAATCGAGACATATGAAAAGCACATTGAACAATAATACAAATCATGTGCCTTAAGACTAACACAACGACTCTACCTTTTAGTTGCGTAAAGAAAGGATCTTGGACATGTATTTGAAAATTTATGTTCTCCAAAATCTGTAGAAACACACAAGAAAAGTTACAGTAGTAAGCTAGGTTCCACTCTCCCACTTAATCCTTCTTCCTTTTTCTTAAGTATGGAACAGAGACACAAATTTATTGGAGAAAACTGACAAGCTCATACCTTGAGCAGTTCAGTTCCTCTTTGCCGAATCAATTCTTCTAACTCTCCATTCTGATTTATAGGGTGCTTCTCAACATCTAATAACATGGTTTTCTCATCGTTCTTGCATAACATTCCAGAACATATGGTTTCACATAAAGCCATAGCCAAACGTCAGTATAGAGGATAAGGTGGGACGCCTAGAAAAGGTCCTGCATGTTCCAAAACATAATCAATTCAATAAATCGAACCTCAAATGCAATTTAAAAAATCTCATTTACCAAAATTTACCTGACATCAAACATATTACCATACTGAAAATGAAGCAAGCACATTTTTATTTATATAGTAAGCAGAAAACACAAGTTTTTATTTTGTTACAGAGATATTGAATAGCATCATTCAAAAAAGAATGAAAAATTGCAAAATCACTACTACTTGACAAGTAGAACGGAAGTATTCTCAGGTTTGATCACTCAATCCTCTCGATGGAAAGCCACACATGAGATGGAAGCAGACAATAAGTATCAATTAGATCTGAAATCGAATCGAAGTTGCCATCTGTAAGCTCTCTCAGTGCTAACAATTCCATCCAAGTGACTGAAGACCAAAAAAGATCCTATAATTCAAATTAGGAATTCCTACAGACATTTAAGAACAGTCCTTCCTTCGCAGGGACTACTTTACGATAACGGACGACCGCCCGGAAGCAATTTCTTGACCAGTTTTTCATCAAATTCCAGTGGGAGACAATCGGAAAACGAAAAGCTGAAATGGGCTGCCAATTATGAAGTTTTTTTTACCATAGGAAGGAGAAGAGGAGGAGTTGAGATCGTTTCCGTCTACTTCGAGGAGAGCGGAGCAGTAGTCAGTGGAGAGGCCGAGGTCGAAGTCGAGGCCTAACGTCTGACTAACATGAGACTGCAGAGTGAACTTCAACAGCTCCTCCAAGAAATCCCTCAGCTCCACCGCTTCCGTTCCCGGCGATGATGGTGCCTCCATGACTCTCCTCCTACTTTTTCTCACCCGCTCTCTCTGCTCTGTTCGTTACTTCCTCCGACTCCGGGCACCACCTGAGATTCCGTAAAGACTTAAGGTTGCAGCTGTTGCAGAAACGAGAATTTTGCATTTCCTACTCCAATATTTCCAATAGTTTCAATTTGACACCCATTATTTTGAAAGTTTTCATTTTAACCCCACTCCTAGCGTCAGGTACGAAGTCATGAACGAACAAACGTGGATGTACCGACCGATCAATAAAAGCCAAGTAAAATACCAAATTTTTTCTTGAATAATGGAAAATAAAGAGTCACATGAAGCACAGACCAGCAAAGATAGATCCAGAAAATTTACACGAGCTCCTTCAAAATTGGTCTGATCACCCTTTTGCAGTAGAAAATATCTCATATGATTATTACTGTGTGGTGATATTTATATAGTGATGTGATTAATAATTTTACCATTTATTATGGGGTGCTTTTGTCATCCTATATTAATTTTTTTTATTTTTTTGCTTAATAAGTATTTTATTTGTGATTTTAATTTATATTTAATAATTAAAAAATGAAAAACATTTTATAGCTCGCATGTTTGATAACTTTTTTGGCAATGTGTAATGGTATAGCCTAAGTCGCCATACTCATTTTTTTTGTTAATATAAATAATTACTGTTTTATAAGTAATTTTTCAAATGTTCTTATTAAATCCTCATTTCAACACTTGGCAATCTAGACTAGCCCATGTATTTTTGAGCCGTACTACGTTCGCCCAAATTACCTAGGTCGAGCACAATTTTTTCATATCTCGAGTGGCCTAACCTCACTTATTATAAGTGAAATTATTAATTTGAGAACAATTATATAAATAATTTTGTACTTAATATAATTGACTAATTGATTCAATTTTTATCATAATTTTTACAAACATAATTATTTTTAACATATTATTCATTTTTTGTTATAATTATCTTTTAAAAATAAGTTGTTTTTGTGCTTTGAACCAACAAGAAATTCCCATAAAGTTTTGCCTATTCTTTGTACATAAGCCCTTGTTGATGCTTTCATGCAGTTTCAATAGTTTTGCTTCCAGGATAGATTTTTATCATTTGTGCCTCATAAAGAGAACTGGCAAATTAATGTATCATTACCCTAATTATATAACAAACAAAAGGTTTTTTTTGAAAGTTTTCATGTTGTGTTGACACGGTTTAAAATTATAACTAACCCAAAAACCTTAGACTAAATATAATTTTTTGGGTCATTCATAATTTTTATGGGTCTAAGCCTTCCCCTCAATGGCGGGTGCATTAAAAGGGGGAAAAGGTTTTACAACTTAAAATTTCAATATTAATAAAAAAGAAAGCGAGAAGATAATTTACAATTTTCCTTGTAAATTTGTTCTCAAGCAAGCATAATCTTCTGAGATAGAAGCATATGAGCATATCAACTATAAATAGGCAAAGCCTCCCATTTTCAACCAAAGAACAAAAAGAGAAACCTCATTCACTGCTAAGAAAATATTGAACCTCTCTATATAAACAATTAGTGCAATATGGTAGTTTCTAAACACAGCTCAACACACTTTCTTCTACTCCAAATGGAACACTCAAAGTCCAAAATCCATGTAGATTGAGAACATTAATGATGTAATTAGTAGCATTGACTTGAAAATGCCAGGACCTTTGACCCAATCAACCTAAAAAATTTTGAAGTTTTTACGGTCTTCAATGCTGAACCCAACCAACAAATAAATCAAAAGGCACATAGTACTAATTAATAACAAGCAAATTAAGAGACAAACACGATATGAATTTGTGACTTACTTGACCCGAATTGAGTTCGCAAAACTATTTATATGATGAATGAACTAAGAAAAATTACAAGAATATTCTAAATATAAATCAAGAAAGCAATAGAATCAATATCGAAATCAAAATTGGTAACAACCCAATTCTTAAAAACATCTCCTAATACCCCCTTCAATCTGAAGTGGGGTGGGCTAACCACGAATAGATTGCCGTGAAGAAAAGCATGACGTTGGCTAGATAGTCCCTTTATAAAGATGTAAACCAATTGATCAATTAGGGGAATCTATCGAACACGAAGTACGCCGGATGCCACTTGTTCTTCGTACAAAGTGAAAATCAAGTTCAACATGCTTTTGTGCAAGCATGAAAATTAGGACTTGCAGCGAAGTAAGTTGTAGAAACGTTGTCACAAAATACTATTGGAAGCACAATAAGAGTAACACCTAGCTCCCATAACAAGCAACAAATCCAAATTATCTCAACAACATAAAGAGCAACAAAATGATACTCCACTTTGATGCTAGAGTGAGCCACTGTGGGTTGCTTCTTAACATGCCAAAAAATGAGAAAATGCCCAAGAAAAACATAGTAGCTAGAAGTAAGCATCACATATTAGTATAGGTGGCCCAATCAACATCTGTATATGCGATAAAGAATGGAATTGATTTCTTAAGAAGAAGGCCATGTGTTGGTGTCCAGGCCAAGTAATGAAAAATTCTTTTAACAGCCTAAAGATGTGGGACTCGAGGTTGGTGCACGTACTGACTAACAATACTTACAGCAAATGAGATATCTGAGCTAGTCATGGTAATGTACGGAAGCACACCAACCATCTACCTATACATAGTGAAGTCTATTAGGAGCTATCCATCCTCCGTTGATAGCATTAATCGAGAAGCAAGTGGTGTTGAAACCAATTTGACTTGGTCAAGGACAAAGCATAGTAGAATCTCAAAATTGTATTTTGATTGCAACAAATGAATACCATGAGCTTGATGTCTTGCTTCAACTCTGAGAAAGTAATGCAACGGACCTAGATCTTTCTTGGCAAACTTAGAATACAAGAAATAATATATTGTCATATAGCAGAAGTGTTGCTAGTAATAATAATATCATTAACATATAATAATAAGAAAACAATGTGATTAGCTCATTGATAAGTGAATAATGAATGATTAGCTCTGTTAGCAATAAAGCCAATAGCACGTTAAAAACCACAAAAATGAGAAAACCAAGCATGGGGAGCTTGCTTAAGTCCATATATCACCTTTTTGAGTTGGCAAACGTGATTGGGGAAGTTGGGATGTAAGAAGCTAGTGGGTTGCTTCATATAAACCTCCTCATTTAAAATCCCATGAAGAAAAGCATTCTTCAAATACAATTGCCAAATCGTCTAGTCACTTGATAAAACAATTGACAACAAAGCACGAATATTGACAGGTTTCACTATTGGACTAAATATTTCATCATAGTCTAACCAATTTGTTGTTTAAATCCTTAAGCAATAGGACAAGCTTTGAAGCATTCAATTGTGCTGTTATATCTCTTCTTTACCCAGAAAACCCATTTACAACCAACCAAATTTTTAGTAGACTCAGGCAGGACAAGATCCCAAGTGTTGTTTGTAATCAAGGCATTAAATTCAATTTCCATGGCCGCCTTCCAACAGGGATCATGAATAACTTTTGAATAGCGTGTTGGAGTATCCACTTTAATACTGGATAAATTCAAAATATGTCGAGATTTGAAGATAATAAATTTAGACCTAATGATCATGGGACGACATGTAATAGGAGGAGGAGGAGAAGATGTTGAATTAACTGGCAAGGTAATAGGAACGACAGTGGATGAGGATGATAATGGAGACATGACATTACGAATAGGTGAAGAGGTAGAGATGGCACATGGAGATGTAGAGGATGTAATTATGGGTGGAGATGGCATGTAGGTCTTTGGGGTTAAAATTTTGTTAGTTGATATACGACATGAGGCATTAAACGGTAAAATGCAAAAGGAGGTCACTAAGGTGGCTCGTGTGGGAGCAAGTGACAATTCAATTTGGAAGCATGCAAATGACCTTAGGCATGGGACGGAGAAGTCTTAGTTAATGATAGAAATGGAGGTAGAGGCACGGCAATTGGAGACAATGAGCTCAATTGATCTTGAGGGAGGCATTGCACTGAGTTAGAAAATTAGCAAACAAGGAAATTAAGTTCATCAAAACAAATAGGACAACTTGTATAAACCTTGTTCATATAAAGGTCCAAGCAACAATACCCTTTATAATTCAAAGCATAACCAATAAAAGCACATTTTAACTTATGAAATGATGACCTAATTTATGTGTGACACGAGTAGACATATAATGATAACATGCACATCCAAACAGAAAAAAAATGGAGTATGAAGAGAAAATTCAAATAACTATAGAAACGGAGAAGAACAACCTAACACAAAAGTAGGCAAGTGACTAATTATATAAACTGAAGTCAAGAAGTCATTTGACTAATATGTTGTAGGCATGTGTGCACGGAGAAGTAAGATGTGTGTCATCTCTTTTAAATGTCGATGTTTCCCCTCTGGTAATCCATTTAACGAAGTATTATGACACGAAAGATGATGAAAAATTTTGTTGTCCAATAAATAAAATTTAAAATCTCTGCTTGCATATTCTCCTCTACCATTAAATTGAAAAAGTTTTATATTGGTATTGCATAGATTTCAACATAAGCATGGAAACATTGGAAGTAATGCAAAACTTTAGGTTTTTGCTTCATTGGAAATAGCCAAGCGAGAAAAGTCATCGACAAAAATAATAGAATATTTAAAATCTAAATTTGAACAAATAGGGCTTGTCCATACATTAGGATGAATTAATGCCAATGGATAATTTCCATGATGATTTGTAAACTCAGAGAGCAATCTATGAGTTTTACCTTTGTCTCAAGATGAGCATGACTTATGATCTAGAATTGATTTCCCTAAATAATGCACAATTTGACTATTAAAATGACCTAAATGAGCATGCCACGGAAGAAGCAATGCAGTCGAAGCAACTAAAGTAAATGATCAAGAAGGCAATGGTAAATTGGGTATCAAATATAGACCTCATGATGACTTAGCTCATAGAAGCACCTTTCTCGCTTTCTTATTTTTCACACAAAATGACAGACCATCAAAACCAATAAAGCAATCATTATCATGACATAGTTGATGAACGGAGATAAGATTTCAAGCTAAATTTGGAACATGATAGATAGGAGATAAAACTACTGGACGGGGGTTATTATGTAAAGTGGATTTGCCAATATGCTTGACTGATAATAGTTTGCCGTCACCTATTGAAACTTTTGTAAAATTGTAAAAGAGTTTTGAATCTAGAAGACTACCCAATTGCCAGTCATGTGTGCTGAGGCCCCACTATCAAGATACTAATTATCATTAGATAGTTCTATGACAAATAGAACTGATAGATAATTTGCTATGTTGGAGATTGTATAGGCATAGGAATTATTGATTGCATTGGAGAGTAGAGTGGCCACTAGTATTGTAGATATGACAAAGTGGCAATGGTCAGGAACCAAGGATTCCATGTTTATTGAATGGGAGAACAAAATGTGGATGCTTGTTTCAACTACTTCCCTACGATAATGGCTGATCATATTGTCGAAATCAGTCAAACCCATGACTATTGCTATTTTGGTGAGTTGAACGATCACCACCTTGACGTTGAGCACGACTATAGAAATGCTAACCACTGAATTCACTATGTCTGTTAATATTCTTGTTGGACAAACTTGATATGGGTGAAATAAAAGCTACATGACCATTGTGATCAATTTTAAAACAATGACCCTAATAAATCCGTTGTTTTTAAATCAAGAAATGAGTAGAAGATTTGTAAAACTAAGATGCATGGATCCACGAGTAGCCATAGTAACAAAAGCATCATATTTCAAAGGCAAACCATTCAACACTTGAAGAACAAGATATTTATTAGAAATAAAACATCAAATTATTGCAAGAGAATCATCAATTTTTTAAGGGGCTAAATAATCCATCACAAATTGATCATATTTCATTTTTGCATTTTGAAAATCCAACTTAAGCCCAATTTCCTTGGTGGCACATAGATCTACAAATGGACGAGCAAAAGCCTCCCAAATATCATGAGAAGTGCGAAGATCATGAATCTCAAATAGAATTTCTAGAAATAGATTCCTGTAAAAAGACAGTTGGATTTTGGAATTATGTTTTTATTCCCCAACTGTCAAATTCTAGTTGCCTTGTTGGCCTTCATCATCATCATCATCATTCTCCTCCCATCTTTGAACCCTAAACCCTAGCTTTATATCCATCGAGCTCTTCCTCTCCAACTTCTCTCTGGTTTGCTTTTCTCCAATCTTTGTATTCTTGCATCTACCTCTTTCCTTCACTTCATTCTCTAATCCTTGCATGGTGGCTGTCTTCCTAAGGAATCTTAAGAGAGATAATTGTTATAAGCCGAAATTTTAGCAAAGTTTCATTATATGTTCATGAAAACTGCATTTAAACCTATTATAAAATATTATAATCAACATATATATAATAATAACCTACTAAATATTTACTGATCCACCCAGTAACGTGTGTTTCAAGCCATAGGCCAACCAACAAGTTTCATAATAGTTATTTTCAAAACATTCCACATTGTAACATTATATACAAAGTTGTACACCATTCTACACATACACTATTAACTATTTATCCAATTTGATTCTCGAATCAAAATTTGGCTGGTTTGGTCGGTTGATTAACTTACTTATTTGTAAGAAAAATTTTGCAGAATAGTGTGAGTTACATATCAGTGAATACAGATTTTCAAATTAAAATAACATTAGTTTAGGTATAAATTCTTAAAGAATTGTGTCAACTAAATAAGTTACCAAAATAATCGTGATAGCTTATTATCAGCAACCTAGCTAATTCCAACTAACCTACTTAACAAATGCATGAGATCATTTATATTAAATAATAATCATGAGGTTGCATTACCTCTGCAATAGAATTATAGTCAACTAAATAAGTTACCAAAATAACTGAAATAGCCTATTATCAGCAACCTAGCTAATTCCAACCGATCTACTTAATAAATGCATGAGATCATTTATATCAAACAATAATCATGAGGTTGCTGTACTTCTACGATAGAATTATAGTGGATACTAATACTTCTTTCTTTGATGGTATCGTAACCTTGCACCTCAATCAATCTCATAATATTCATCTAGTCATGCCTTTCATTTTCGCACCAAATCGCGAGAGCCACCTATTATTTTCTAGATATAAGAGTGGATCTGTCGCTATCAATTCTCTCTCTTTCTTACCACTCATCTTTGGTCTTTGTTTTTCTTGTCAAGTCCTAAAAAGGGGTCACTTAACATGTTTATTGGGATCATAAAACTAGCATCACTCATGTCTTATGTTTATATTCCGATAGGAACCCACGATAAATTATTAATGCCAATTTCTATTTTGTTGGCTTAGTAATCACATGTTTATATACAAACACATATAGTAATACAAAATATATGTATGCATATATGACTACTAATATTATTTATTTTTACGTGTTCTCTTTACTACATATTTGAATATACTTATTTGCTAAATGGAATGATTGATTAAATATACCAAATAATAATTTCATAAATATGTATTTTACAGTAAAAAAATGTACTCGCCTTATAAGAGTAGATCATTTGGTTGAGTTCTCCCTAAGAAGAAAAATGTAGCGCCTCAAACCCTACAATAATATAGAGAATGCTATAATAATAATTGACAGTTAATTTAATAGAACCAAGGCTTCCTATTAAATTACCCTTACTCAAGAACTCAAAATTGAATATGCTATTCTTATTTCTCTAATTCAACAATTTCAATCTATGCCATGCTTTAATCTCACTCGAATTTCCATTCGGCTAAATATTCTTAGTGCTTTTAAAGTATGTCAAACTTTCTGTGTCTCTTCCTATTTCATTACCTCTAATCTCGGTAGCTTCCAATCAACATGATGCGGAGGCACAGAACAGAAAATTTGAGACTAAATCAACAACACTGTAACTAATTATCAAGCAAATTAAGCATCGGCAAATCTCAAATCCTAGCTTCTACTGAGAGGAAGGAAAAATTGAAACCGATTAAACCTATAGGACTAGAGAACCAAGTTACTACCTCTCTCCGAAAATGAAAAACAGCACCTCCTCTAGATTTCTCTTGATCTCCTTCTCTCCCTCTCCATCACCGTTTGTCTATCCTCACCTCTTCGTTTCAGTATTAAATTACTAAAAAAAAAAGGCGATGGAGGAGGCTGGAAGATAAACATTAGATTGGTGGGCTCTAACCGCCTATTGGGCTCTAATGGGCTTCTGCCCAAGAAATTAGAGGGCTTACATAGCTGTGGAGGAAATGAGGGAGGAAAGAGAAGGGAAGAGGAGGAGAGGATAGATGTGAGAGAGTTTGGGCTGGTCAAATCAGAGGGGACCCAAGATAGGATTTTGGGAGAGGAGGCGAGGGGTTGTGAAGACGAGGAGGGTGAGGAATTATGACCTGAAACCCTACCCCGCGACATCCATGGAAACTTGGAAGCTGCCAATTTCCTTTCTAATGCAGCAGGAAGAGAGTCTCAGAGGTTTTAGGACGGAGGGTGACAAAAGCTGTCGAGAGATGATACTATAGTAGAAAAAGATCTCGTGAATATAATAATTGGTGAGACAAAATGAAGAATGGCATGGCCTTGGAAAGCATAGAATGTTGAAATAGGCCAAGTTAAGTTTCAATTCGATATTCTCTACAAACCCATAACCACCTATAAAGTGCAAATTGAACCATATTACTATGATATTATAACCAATTACATCATACTAAAAATCTAATAATTGATTCATAATCCTAGTTTTATGAGGAAATCCACATACTTTTCTCATGGTACACTGCTTCCCAGGGCAAACATAACCCACCATCTTCGTAAGCTCCTCCACGTTCATCTGAATGCAATGAAGGATAAAGAAAATTATGTCATTAGTAATTTGAAACTTAAAAAGAAAAAAAAAACTAGAGAGTGTTAACCGAGAGAACATGACATCGACGTTGCGGTAAATCTAGAGACTACAACTGGGCATGCACAATGAAGTGAGAAACAAAGGCAATTGTGAGAATACAAGGATTGGAGAGAAGCAAAGCGGTGAGAAGTTGGAGAGGAAGGGTTGAATAGATATAGAGCTAGGGTTTAAGATTCAAACAGGAAAGTGGGAGCACTTAGAGTTGTGTAGAAGATGGGAAAATAATAACAATAAAAATAACAATAACAATGAAGGCCAGTAAAGTAACCCAAATCTAACAGCTGAGGAATAAAAACATAATTCCAAAATTGGACCTTTTCTTTATAGGAATCAATTCAAATTGAGGAGATAATGGACAATGAACAGATGCTGCATCGATAATCATTTACAAACACCAAAGCGGCAAAATAATCTCTTAATCCGTAGGCATGTTGAAGCTTAACCATGGCAATGAGTGGCTTGATCAAGTTATAAATTTCACTAGTTGAGCATCGAATGCTTGCTTTATGGAGACCATTTTTCGAGGAGTCTGAATGAATAATTTTCTAAGATTAATAGCTAGCTGGTTGACTTCCTGAAAATGTCGTTCGATTAGTGTTTTTTTTTTTGTGAGTTAATGATGGAGTTTATCCTGATTGTTGTTGCTGCTGCTTCGCTTGAGGACTAGTCAAGTCACTATTCCACTCTTCTGAGGATCATCTTGCATTATATTTTGTTAGCATTTTGCTTTATCTCTGGAGTATACTACTCTTTGTTGCAGATGGATTTAAGGTTGAGGACCAGTCGAGTCACTATTCCACTCTTTTGAAGCATCAGTGCAATATTCTGACCTTATTATAATCTACATAGATGGATTCTTCTTTGTGAATTTCCTTATAAATCTATGAATGCGAATCAATTACATGATTTTTAGTGTGCTGTAACCAGTCATATATATATATATATATGTATCTTGGTAATTTGCTTGCATCTATGCATGTCGGTGCTTATGGGCTTGTGGAGAATATCTAACTAAAACACTAATTGGGCCTGCTTCAACATTCTAAATTTCCATGGCCATGCCATTCTTCAGCCAATCTCAATGATAGTTATATTCACGAGATCTTTTTCTACCGCAGTACCATCTCTTGGCAGCTTATTTCACCCACCTTCCTCAACCTCTGAGACTCTTCCTGCCACATTAGAAAGGAAATTGGCTGCTTCTGAGTCTCTATGGATGTTGTGGGGTAGGACTTTAGGTCACAGTTCCCCATCCTCTCCGTCTTCAGAACCCCTCCCCTCCTCTCCCAAAATCCTAGCTTGGGTCCCCTCCGGTTTGACCCAGTCCCAGACTCTCTCACATCTATTCTCTCCTCCCCTTCCCTTCTCTTTCCTCCCTCGTTTCCTCCACAGCTATCTCTCCCAAGATTCCTCGAGAAGTCAGCTGCCATCCCTCATTCTGCTGCTGATTCCATTGCCTCTCTCTTTGGCCCCCAGCCAGATGGTGTGGTCTCCACTGCAATCTCCTACAACCGCCTCCAGCTGCTCCACTGCCCAACCACTGGCCTTGTTGCGGCCTTCTTCCCTACTGGGGAAAACTCTGACCAGCTAGGTTTTGTGGTATTGGATAAGGAGTTCCAGGTCCAGGTTGATGAGGATGGTGATGTCTTTAGATCCTCTAAGCGGTTAAGCCACTCAATTGTTCGGATCCTTGTCAATCCTGTTGGAGATGAAAAGCTTCCATCTAGCCTTGATGATAGTATTGGGTATGCCATGGCATGTACTATGTATTCTACTCACTGGTTTGCCGTGAGAAGTATTTTTAAAACCCGGAAGCTCAAACTTGTTTACTTATGTAGTAAGGCGTTCAAAAGCTCTGCGATTGCAGGGGCTTGTTGGTGCTCACAATTGCCTTGAACTAAGTGCAGTTTTGCTGGAGAGCGGTAGTTTGTTCCAGTTTGATTTGGAGCCTCTATTGTGTATGGATGGGGACAAAGCGGTGGGTCATCCCAAAATCGGGGGGACTAGACTGAAAGTGGGCTGGAATAAACTAAATGATTTAGGTGATAAAAGCACCAACAAGTGGTTGGGGTGCGAGTTTAGTTGGCACCCACAAATTCTGGTTGTCTTACACTCCAATGCAGTTTACACACTAGATTTCAGGTCTGACCCGTGCAATGTGAATTGTGTGGCGAAGATCGGGATGTCTGGCACCTACACTTCGGACAAGAAGGATAAGTTTGTCATGGTTTCTATGGCAGGCTCTGATGGTTTCCACTTTGTGGTGGCTTCCAAATGGTTGTTAATTTTATGTGACATAAAAAAAGCCGCTAAAGCCTGTTTTGCAGTGGGTGCACAGTATTGATAAACCCTCCTACATCAATGTGTTTAAGCTGTCTCAGCTGAGATCCAGTACTCAGGATGATACTTATAGATGGGCTACCGAGTCGGGCTTCTGTATCTTGCTGGGATCCTTTTGGAACTGTGAGTTTAGTCTCTTCTGCTATGGGCCCCATCTGCCTTCAGTGAATGGTGGTTGTGGTTCAAAATTGTTAGAAACTTGCAAATCGTTTTGTGTGTGGGAGCTCCCTTCAGAACTCTCTTTACTGAGCTGGCAATGCCACTCTGGAAGCAGCCTTGTTAAGGAGGAATTCTCAAAAGACAATCTTCCTAAATGGGTTGACTGGCAGTGGAAGAAAGATATTGTTTTGGGATTCAGTATTCTTAGTAGCGATCTCTTGCCTGTACCTTCTGAAGTGGATGAATTTGGCGGATTTACTGTAGTTAGGCTGATGTCTTGTGGAAAGCTTGAAGCTCAGAGATACCGTGCATCGTGGGAACCTGTGAGAAATGTGGAAGAAGGAACTTCTCGATCATTTGAGAACGAGCTTTTAGATTGCATTGACGTGGCAGTAGTGTAGGTATGGCAGTGTTGCTTTGTCATAGGATGGTACTTCTCGGGTTGTCTCGCAACTGAAGCTGGGCTGCCACTATGAGTCACGTAGCTGAAGGAGGGTGTCACTGTGCGACCTGAACTATTGCCGATGAGTGGCGTGACTCAAACTAGTGTAATGCGACACTTGGTTCCAATCGGCGAAGCGTTACTGGCTACTGGTTATGTGGGATGATAAATGTGCTAGACCCAGGATGACTGTTTCTTGGCTATTTACTATAAACACCTAGGTTTTGGTGTATTCTCATGACAAAAGTTAGTTGATGTAATACCAACTCTTAATGATGGTATCCCTAAGTTGAATCATATATTGTATACAATTATTGAAATGTTAGAAATTTGATTGGAGGTTGGAAAAAGTATCATTGCCTTGCAATACTGAGTCAAATAGTCTTAGTATCCCTAGAACCGAGCTAGAATGGAGTAGAATGCAAAAGAATGGATGTAGAAGGACCTGAGTGTGATGATTCCTAAAGTTCAAGGACCAAATTGTGAGGGAAGAGAGTTGGGTAACCCAATCAAGTTACCCTATTAACATCAGCCGTGATATTAGATGATGAGCTTGATTGGACATAAATCATGTCCGTGGATAACCCAATCGAGTTATCCACTTACCTACAGCAAGCTGCCATATATGGCAGCCATAAACTGAATAATCCAATTGGGTTACCCTAGGTATATGTTCTATAAACAGAGCTTCATTCCATCAGTTGAGGGGTGGTGAGTAAGAGTTATCAGGGGCGCATATTGGTCACCAGGGTGTAGAAGAGCTTATAACCAAGAAAGAGATTGGACAGAGAAAGAAAGAGGGGAAGGTCCTCAAGGTGCATGCCACCATAAAAAAACCGAGAGAAAAGTGAGCGGTGAGGTCTTGCTTCGAGAGAACCAAAGATAGAGCTGTGGGAAGATATTCGTGTTCGCCTAGACCTAACTGCACATCTCTCAATCTAGCTTAAAGTATTAATCATATTTCGAAACTCTATAATGTTTTCCACTAACCAATGGAGTACATGCATAATTATAACCCATTGTATAAGGGAGGACTCAGCATCTGAGGACTCTTCCCCACTATCATCGGGATTTTCTTTATTTTCTTAAATCATTATAATACCCATGTGGCAATGTAATAATACAAGTCTTTTAGCTCAAATGCTAGCACAATACTCGGGATTATATCCTTCTACAAGTGCTTCCGTGTGAGTTGTGATGGTTGAAAAACTTGTTTTATCATTTTCTTAGAATAGATTTCAATTCCCAATATTGTATTAGAACTACTAGGAGTGGTTGATACTGTGATACTACCAAAACTAGTATCCTGTAGGTTTGTGGAGTGTAAGGAGGGCTATTGCTATATGATAATTTAATTTTGCTTGTATATCTACATAACATTAGATCACATTATCACTAAGCATATCTTTACATTTTTACTTCATTTGATCATATATGATTTGCTTTTCGCTTGCATGCGGAATAAGGTCTATAGTACTTACCTCTAGACAAGTTGGGAACAAAAAAGATGAGAAACAATTTGGCCGGCATTTACTGGGCTCAATTGGGGTGTGCCCCACTAACTTTCCCAGTCAGGTACCCATTTATTTTACCTTGAATCTCTAACCATTGGATATAATAGAAGTCAAGAAATTGCGAAAAAAACCTTGTAAGGAGTTGGATAACCATCCTCATGCAACTCTTGAGGTGACAACTTCAATTATCCTTCTCTTGGGTCAATTGCATGGCCTTTAGGTATTCCCCTGTCGAGTTACTTGGGCAAACTAATTTTGTATAATCAAGATTTCACAATTAAATATGACATTTTCTGAAAACCGATTCCTTTTTTGCCTAATGTTTTAAATAAAAAACTTGAGTTGGGAAATAGACCTCATGGTCTAGGACCTCTTATGACTTTTGTGAAATCATAAAAGAAGTCTCCTTATGGGCCTCGACTTTCTCTCCCACAATCTAGCGACTCCACTAGAAATAAAGGAAATCACTCTACCCCTCATCTCGTCCGAACTTTAATCTACTGTGAACATTATAGGAAAAACTACATATTACATTTATCTTGTAGACCACAGTGGCCAATTGTCCATTAGTTTAGAGTCAGTTAAATTAACTTAACTTTAGTAAGCCCACATGTAATAAAGTGTTCTACTAGCGATGAAACGTATACGCTTTGCATGGTTTAGAATGATTCTATTTTTAAACCGGGTTCCACCAAGTTCACCCCGCATGGGTGACCCAAATACCAAAAAAACCATTTTTATGTGAGCCTGTCTAGACATTGTCTGCTAGAACCCTATACCAAGCAAGCTATAGTACCCCAAGAATTGACCAAATTGATGAGCAATTGACATAATTCGTTAAATGGGTTCAGTCCAATGCCATTCTTAGGGTCGCTTGAATTGAATATTAGATGGGTTGGTCTAATGTTATCCGTAAAAATCATAATTGGATAGTGAATCGAAATATTCTTGAGTGTTTATAATGCATGCTAAAATCCTCTACACTTAGAGGCAAGGATCAAATCCCCAAGGCAGCCCATGCTACTCTCAATCCCGGGGGCTTTTTGATGCAAAGATCAGAGATCAAATCTCTTGTACGCAAGTGGCAATTTTTTTTAAAATATTATAACAGATCGGACTCAATCACATCTAGTCCATAACACATAAAACTGATCCATCAGAAAGAGTAATTGTGAATTTGATCAAACCAATCCCAACCCATTACAAAATACTCTAATTCCATGAGGAAATTAAATTTTGTGACTAGATCTAATCAAACCCACTTAATTGAGAGAATCTACAAATCATTAACCCAATTCAAACAATAAAAAAGCCTCTCTTCCACTCTTGCAGTACACTATTTTACTGAATAAAGAATGCCATTATTGCCAATGCATATTTCTCTACTTATGAAGGTCAGGGATAGAGTTGTTAAACGGGGCGGGTTAGCCCGGAACTAGCTCGAACCGCCCCTAATCCGGCCCGTAACCCCTCTTATTGGGTTGAGGGGCGGTTACGAGCTGGGTTAGTAATATAGGCCAATTGAACTGTAATCGGCCCAGATCGTTACTCTATTGAACCGACTCGAAACTGTTAAGAAATCGGCCTAGAACCGTAACCGGCCTGGAACTGTTAAGAAATCCGCTCAGAACCGTTATGAAATCGGACCGCACTGGCTCAGACCGTGAACCATAACCCTCTGCCTGCCAAGTGTCACAATCTCCTAGAATTTGTTAAAAAATCAATTGCCACAAATGGGTAGAGTATTTGACCATTTGAACGACTCCAAAGTACTATTCATTAATCAAAATACTGTTTATCCAATAAAGCACTGTTCATGACATTCTTTATAACATTATTCATAATACTGTTCAGCAATCAAAATACTGTTCATAATACTATTTATCAATCAAATTATTGTTCACAAATGCAAGGTTATCAATTACAATCAGTAATTTTTTTTTTTTTTTGCAAAATTTATCGTTTCCTCATTTTCATCAATGACCCTCAAATTCTATAAATACCTCATCATTTTTACAATTTCAATCCATGAAATATTCTCGATGCTTGGATCCATGAAGAGGACGAGGAGGACGATAAATTCGGATATACAACATAATGGATTTTCTAATTTTACATTTGAACTTATATGATTGTAATTTAATATTTTACATTGTAATTATTATATTAATGAAGAAGGCCGTAGAGGGTCAATGCCTAACCCTCCGTCCTATGGGTGGTTTGTTAAATCAATATACCTATTTATTGTAATTAAATTTTTTAATATTTATTCAAAAAATATAATATTTCATTCATATAAATAAAATAAACAATAAATTTATAATTTAAAATCACAAGTAAAATATGAAAATATATTTTAATTTAAAAATGAATTAATTTTATATAATTTATTTTAAAAAAAAGAAAATGCACTGTTTACGAATTAAATTAGCTCGAACTGTTAATCAGCCCACTTAGACACGGTTTTTAGACCCATTTTAAAACCAGCTCGAACTATTATTTTAACAACACTAGTTAGGGATCAAATCCCGTAGAGGCATAACCTATTTTTATTTTTAATAAAAAATGTGGGTAGCAACCATTGCAATCCCAACGCCCGAAAATGGAACTTATCACGGAAACATATGAATATTGGAATTTTTTTTAATCTCATTAAAATTAAGTAATTATATATATTTAGATACATACATATGAATCCACAACAATTGTGATATAATTTTTTTTCCTAAAATGGACGAACAATTCATGCATGTAGAACCTGGAGTTCATATATATATATATATACACACGTTTGTCACACAAACAAAACAAAGAATCGAGACTCTTCTTATAATAATTTTCCTTTATATATACAAATATTCGTATATCATAACACTAATGATCACAACACCTAATTGGGACATCAAATCAACTCGAAATTACAATAAGATAACACATGAATTTCAAATTATGATAAAAAATAGCTCTGTTACCATTATTACGATTCAATACTTGTGGAAGTGTAAGTTTCAAAATTTTCATTTCCGAACCTAATATCTCTTTAATGTAATTTAGAATTCAAAAAAGAAGAAATTTAGAAATTGTACTTACAAAAATAGGTCTTTGCGCTTAAATTCTTGAGTCAATGGTGTCTTACAACATCTCCACAAACGGATCCTCCAATCACGAACCTCCTCAGGTCGAGCCTTTGATTTGATACACACATGCACATCCTCTATGATATCCATACCGATCTTCTCGTAAATTGTTGAGAATTTTTATTATTAAGGGAATTTGGCCAAATTAATCGATCAATTATTATTATTATTAAGGGAATCTCCCTGAAAAATCATGATTTTTTTCCTATCCTTTCTAAAACATAAATAATATTTAATATTTGCCTAAATGTGCATGACGATTACTTTTTTCACAAAATATGACAAGTACTAATGGTCAATTTTTTTTGTAACCACTGAAGTGGCGCTTGCATATTTGACATATTGTAATTTATAATGAGTATAAAAAATGTATCAAATAATTACTGTCACGTTAATAGTTTATTAACAAAACTAATGTTTTTAGTACCCATACCAAATTGCTCCGATGGCTATGAAAATTATGTCATTAGTAATTTGAAACTTAAAAAAAAAACTAGAGAGTGTTAATCGAGAGAACATGACATCGGCGTTGCGGTAAATCTAGAGACTACAACTGGGCATGCACAATGAAGTGAGAAACAAAGGCAATTGTGAGAATACAAGGATTGGAGAGAAGCAAAGCGGAGAGAAGTTGGAGAGGAAGGGTTCAATAGATATAGAGCTAGGGTTTAAGATTCAAACAGGAAAGTGGGAGCACTTAGAGTTGTGTAGAAGATGGGAAAATAATAACAATAAAAATAACAATAACAATGAAGGCCAGTAAAGTAACCCAAATCTAACAGGTGGGGAATAAAAACATAATTCCAAAATTGGACCTTTTCTTTATAGGAATCAATTCAAATTGGGGAGATAATGGACAATGAACAGATGCTGCATCGACAATCATTTACAAACACCAAAGCGGCAAAATAATCTCTTAATCCGTAGGCATATTGAAGCTTAACCATGGCAATGAGTGGCTTGATCAAGTTATAAATTTCACTAGTTGAGCATCGAATGCTTGCTTTATGGAGACCATTTTTCGAGGAGTCTTAATGAATAATTTTCTAAGATTAATAGCTAGCTAGTTGACTTCCTGAAAATGTCGTTCAATTAGTGTTTTTTTTTGTTAGTTAATGATGGAGTTTATCCTGATTGTTGGTGCTGCTGCTTCGCTTGAGGACTAGTCAAGTCACTATTCCACTCTTCTGGATCATCTCGCATTATATTTTGTTAGCATTTTGCTTTATCTCTGGAGTATACTACTCTTTGTTGGAGATGGATTTAAGGTTGAGGACCAGTCGAGTCACTATTCCACTCTTTTGAAGCATCAGTGCAATATCCTGACCTTATTATAATCTACATAGATGGATTCTTCTTTGTGAATTTCCTTATAAATCTAAGAGTGCGAATCAATTACATGACTTTTAGTGTGCTGTAACCAGTCATATCTATATATATATATATATCTTGGTAATTTGCTTGCATCTATGCTTGTAGGTGCTTATGGGCTTGTGGAGAATATCTAACTAAAACACTAACTGGGCCTGCTTCAACATTCTAAATTTCTATGGCCATGCCATTCTTCGGCCAGTCCCAATGATAGTTATGTTCACGAGATCTTTTTCTACCACAGTACCATCTCTCGGCAGCTTATTTCACCCACCTTCCTCAACCTCTGAGACTCTTCCTGCCGCATTAGAAAGGAAATTGGCTGCTTCTGAGTCTCCATGGATGTTGTGGGGCAGGACTTTAGGTCATAGTTCCCCATCCTCTCCGCCTTCAGAACCCCTCCCCTCCTCTCCCAAAATCCTAGCTTGGGTCCCCTCCGGTTTGACCCAGTCCCAGACTCTCTCACATCTATTCTCTCCTCCCCTTCCCTTCTCTTTCCTCCCTCGTTTCCTCCATAGCTATCTCTCCAAGATTCCTCGAGAAGTCAGCTGCCATCCCTCATTCTGCTGCTGATTCCATTGCCTCTCTCTTTGGCCCCCAGCCAGATGGTGTGGTCTCCACGGCAATCTCCTACAACCGCCTCCAGCTGCTCCAATGCCCAACCACTGGCCTTGTTGCGGCCTTCTTCCCTTCGGGGGAAAACTCTGACCAGCTAGGTTTTGTGGTATTGGATAAGGAGTTCCAGGTCCAGGTTGATGAGGATGGTGATGTATTTAGATCCTCTAAGCGGTTAAGCCACTCAATTGTTCGGATCCTTGTCAATCCTGTTGGAGATGAAAAGCTTCCATCTAGCCTTGATGATAGTATTGGGTATGTCATGGCATGTACTATGTATTCTGCTCACTGGTTTGCTGTGAGAAATATTTTTTAAAACCCGAAAGCTCAAACTTGTTTACTTATGTAGTAAGGCGTTCAAAAGCTCTGCGATTGCAGGGGCTTGTTGGTGCTCACAATTGCCTGAACTAAGTGCAGTTTTGCTGGAGAGCGGTAGTTTGTTCCAGTTTGATTTGGAGCCTTTATTGTGTATGGATGGGGACAAAGCGGTGGGTCATCCCAAAATCGGGGGGACTAGACTGAAAGTGGGCTGGAATAAACTAAATGATTTAGGTGATAAAAGCACCAACAAGTGGTTGGGGTGCGAGTTTAGTTGGCACCCACAAATTCTGGTTGTCTTACACTCCAATGCAATTTACACACTAGATTTCAGGTCTGACCCGTGCAATGTGAGTTGTGTGGCGAAGATCGGGATGTCTGGCACCTACACTTCGGACAAGAAGGATCAGTTTGTCATGGTTTCTATGGCAGGCTCTGATGGTTTCCACTTTGTGGTGGCTTCCAAATGGTTGTTAATTTTATGTGACATAAGAAAGCCGCTAAAGCCTGTTTTGCAGTGGGTGCACAGTATTGATAAACCCTCCTACATCAATGTGTTTAAGCTGTCTCAGCTGAGATCCAGTACTCAGGATGATACTTATAGATGGGCTACCGAGTCGGGCTTCTGTATCCTGCTGGGATCCTTCTGGATATGTGAGTTTAGTCTCTTCTGCTATGGGCCCCATCTGCCTTCAGTGAATGGTGGTTGTGGTTCAAAATTGTCAGAAACTTGCAAATCGTTTTGTGCGTGGGAGCTCCCTTCAGAACTCTCTTTACTGAGCTGGCAATGCCACTCTGGAAGCAGCCTTGTTAAGGAGGAATTCTCAAAAGACAATCTTCCTTGAATGGGTTGACTGGCAGTGGAAGAAAGATATTGTTTTGGGATTCAGTATTCTTAGTAGAGATCTCTTGCTTGTACCTTCTAAAGTGGATGAATTTGGCGGATTTACTGTAGTTAGGCTGATGTCTTGTGGAAAGCTTGAAGCTCAGAGATACCGTGCATCGTGGGAACCTGTGAGAAATGTGGAAGAAGGAACTTCTCGATCATTTGAGAACGAGCTTTTAGATTTTTCAGTCGAAGAGGGCTACAAGTTTGTGAGGATATTCCACTACCTGAAACTAGATTACCTCAAGGAATTTTTGAGGGGAAATCTATCTTCAAGGTTGGATTTGTCTTTGAAGAAGTTTGCACATTCTTCTTTTGAAAAGGATTCTTTCAATCCAGAATTTCATTCTATCTTATGTGAAAAGTTGAAAAAGATATGCTTTCAATCGATCAGGATCATCTTCTGCACTTAGTATGGTTTTTGATGATATCAGCTTGCCAACAACTATTCGTGAGATAGAACTGAGGATAAAATGGTCGGAACTACCAACAGGGTTATTACAGTTGGCCTTCTCGAGTTATTCGGAGTTCCTCAAAGTACATCATGGAATTATAGATTTCTACCACGATTTTTTAGTGGTGTCAAAGTTACTCCAACTGCCCCCCTTTTTATTAAGAAAACCTTCATGCCGAAGCAACAAGTGGTTGCAACAGGTTACAAGGAGTGATAACTCTATTATGGGTCCTGTAATTCCTCTACCTGTGCTCTCTTCCCTTCACAGGTTGCATGGTGGGTTGGAACGCAGAACTGATGATGAGGGATTCATCTTGCAATGTGATGAATTAATGCAGGTGGTTATAGAAGTGGCTCGGCCAGAATCCAGTCCTGAGATTCCAGGAGATCATGTAATATCACTTTCGGATGATAGGGATGAAGCATGGATCGGATCTCAATGCCAAAAAAGAAACAATTCCTTTTGCATGAACTGGGTGCATTTAAGCCTCGTAAGGATGACAAGTTTTCTAGGCTTGTCTCAAAAGTATCAGACTATGAACATGTATCAGGAGGTGGTCAGGGTTCGAGTGGCCTGGAGATGTTCGATGATTTGTGCCCGATCAAGTTGAGATTTAGCGATAGACCTCCCATGGAGTTCACACCACAGGAATTACTTGCATACAAAGTATTGAAGAAGCAGTTCCTGAAAAGGCAAGAAACTGTTATCAGTCATTAGCAATGACTCTGCTTCCAGTGGAAACTTATTTTGGAATGTGGCATTTGGTTGGCATACCTAAGGTAAAGAATGAACCTTCTGTTTTGATCGAGTAATTGTTCTAGCATTCAAAAAACTGTGGTGTTCTCATGTGTCATTATCATGGAAATATAGGTCAAGGGTGTGTTATGGATATTTCATGTGCTACATATGACAAATTTGCCGATATATCCATGTCGGGACCAAAGAGAATGTTATATGTTGTGCATTTCTGTGTTATTATCTGTGATTTGGATCATAAAAAGTATGTGAAACTTTCGACTTTTTGTGATTACTCTGATTGTGCTTTGTCAATTATCTTGTTCTGCATTTGAAGAACTATGATATATCTGTGGTAATTGTGTTTTATTCATGACCTTCTAATTAGGGGGCTATGAATGTCATGAGCCTGCCGAAGTAGGATTCATTGGAGAAGTGATGCTAACTGCACAGATACGTAAAGCTGTTTTTTCACCTCTCCTCCTGTTGATGCAATCTTATTAGTAGGTTGTGATATATATTGTAATTGCATAATTGTCAAGACAATTGATCATCTTTGGAAATGTTCGTAGTGTCTACTTGGATATTTAACATTTCCTTTTTGTGTTTTTCAGTGTATATATGTGATGGTTGGGCCATTCAGATGTCTACCCCATCATTAAGGTACTTCACATCTTCAACCATGAAGAATTCACTTGGCATGTAAGAGATAGAATATCAAGTATAGTTATTATTAAAACTTCTCTCCTAAAAGAATGATCATGTTGGTAAAGTTCCTTTATAGGGACTGTTATGGTGTGCATTTCATGAGCATGGTCTTAAATAAGATGTCTCCCTTGTCAAGAATTTTCTTGTAAATGCAGAAAGAAGAAGACTCTTCACGGCACAAACACTGTAGATGACATAATGCTCTAGTATACCCTGAAGGGTATTATTAAGGATTAAGGAATATCTACTTCGGCTATTGAAGATGTGAACGTGCTTTAAGGATTATACAGTCATCCAAAAATGTTTATGAACACCAAAGATGGACATAAGGCAGACCCTTTTTCTTTATATTTGGGAATGGTGGTAATCCAGCGATTAATTGATCTCTATCCTTTGTTCCATCTGTTCAAAGCTTTACTGCAGCAAGTCCATAGAGTTAAAAGTGGAACTCCAACACGGAGTGTATCTCCCTATCATTTGTTTACGAGGTGTACTTGCCATTACCTGGCAACTTTCTCTTCTATATCTTTGTATCTTCTATTTGCGGGTTATTATTATAGCTACCTATTATCTTTCTTTCTAATTAGAGAGAACATAAGGTTGTTTTCTAATAGAATTCCTTGGATAAATTACGAGGCCTTCTACAAGGAATGAAAATTGTCCCGAGGAAAATTTTCTTTAACCTTTGGTTATAGTATTTATGTATATATGTACATATATTGGGTTGGCCTTGGAGATGATCCGATCAGAGAGATGGGAAATATGCACTCGGAGAATGCTTGAATTATAATTGTGCAAGTATCCCCTAAATGTAATGGTTGAGCATGTCCATACTTTCTTGTTTCAGTTTCCTGTTGAAGGCAGTCTACAAGTCACGGGAATACTAAAGCTTGTTGGTGTTCATTACATTCTTACTCTGAGTCTATTGCGGTGCAGCATTGTCGAAAATACAATCAGGAATCCGTCAACCAATTAGGTAAAATGGTTTTACCTATAATGCTACAATATGAATTGTTTCAGTTAGTGAAATCTGCAGAATATGGTAGAAGTAGTTGTCCGGGCAACATGGCTCATGTTGGAATTATATTCACAAAATTATAAGAAATTTTGAAATTTTGATTAATTATATTCAAATAATTATATTTTAATATTTTATTCAATATTTTATTTAAATTAACAAAAAATTATATTAATTGATAATTTATATTAAAAAATTCCATTTTTATAGTAAAAATATATTTTAAATT
The DNA here is from genome assembly GCA_900174645.1 of Sonneratia alba. Lineage (NCBI taxonomy): Eukaryota > Viridiplantae > Streptophyta > Magnoliopsida > Myrtales > Lythraceae > Sonneratia > Sonneratia alba. The sequence goes on along the minus strand of FWPY01000092.1, from coordinate 3,427 downwards.
TATTTTTTTAAAATAATTATTTTGTTTAACTAGAGTTAAGCTGAACGGCTTGAAGTACAAAATATCTGACTGGCTGGGATTTTTGAGCCACCCAACAGTAAGCCGTGCCGACACTACTTGAGTTGTAGGGTTTACTTGTTCCATGGATGGCTCGGCTGACGGCCTGGAGCAGCGTTTGTCTGTGCACTGACGCGGCTGGAGTAAAGGCATGGTCATGGTGCATGGATCGGTGATGTGAATGGTGCTGCCCGTGCAATGATGTGATTGAGGCAGTTGCGCCGTCGTTTTGCCTCAATCTGTGATGTGGAACTGCGCTTGCCATTCTTACTCGTGAATTGATGTGGAGGTGTGCTTGGCGACACGGCTATATGGAGCTGCGTGTGCCGTTCTTTTGCCTGAATTGTCGCGGACATGTGCTTGGCGACACGGCTAGTGCGGTAGCATCAATATTGCGCCTCAATCGGTGACATTTTTGCTCCGATGGCTGTGAAGGTGGCGCGGCTAGCATGGAGAGGACAATCTCAACCAAAAATGAAACTTAAGGGGATTCTGCAAGGAAAGCTTATATGACATAATAATATTATCGGCTCATCACGACCCGAGTCTATCGACTAATACGCCTCTGGTTCTTTCCTTATCTTCATCTCCTTGATGTCCACACTAGGCGTTCCTGAAAGCAAGAGTGGCATATTAAATCTTGATTGAAAATCATTCCACGCCCGAAATAGTTTGAACTCGCTGGAGGCCCAAATTTGGAGGGAATCGGCTCAGCCTTGTTGAGTCCTATCAAGAAGATAAGCTGCTGCAGGCCTAAGAGGCTGCTACGAGTCTAAGAAGTTATTGGGCCACAGAGAGAGGCTGGACCATACCCTACTGCCCAAATTGCTAGCTACAGGCTGAAGACTTCAATCCAGCCCACGGATAAAATTTGTCTAGCTTATTCTGCCTCTACGTCATCTTCTTTGTCTCTATCTGTCTCACGATTGTCACTGTCCTCCTCTACTTTTAATTGCCCATCAATAGGTGATTTTGCGTCCCGGGGAGGGGCGTCCTTGATCCTGTGTAGTGTGGCAGTAGGCAGCACGGCTTCGGGAGGCACCGCCAACAAAAATGAGCGCTACAGTTAGGGGAACCACGCCTGATTTGCAATGCCCTACTTGTTGAGCAGCACGAATTGGGGAAGCGACATGGCTCATGCCGTCATAGGGTTGTGTCGTCAAAGTTGAAACTACTGAGCGGTTTCATTTGGTGAAGCGTCGCAAACTGCGACTAACACCAACGATGTGGAAAATACCATGTTGATGGGTGAAATCAGAGCAAACACTGCCATGCCACACTACTGCCACGTCAATGCAAAATTAACGCTGCACACGCCGTGTGGGAGGGTGTCACTGTGCGACCTGAATTATGGCCGATGAGTGGCGTGACTCATAAACAGTGTAATGCGACACTTGGTTCCAATCGGCGAAGCGTTACTGGCTACTGGTTGTGTGGGATAATAAATGTGCTAAACAAAGGGATGACTGTTTCTTGGCTATTTACTATAAACACCTAGGTTTTGACCTATTCTCATGATAAAAGTTGGTTGGTACAATAGATCTCTTGGATAATGCCCTTAAGTTGAATAATATATTGTATTATAATTGTTGAAATGTTAGAAATTTGATGGATATTTGGGGAAAAAGTCAAATAGTCTTAATATCACTAGTAACCGAACTAAATGGAGTAGAATGCAAAAGAATGGATGCGGAAGGACTTGCGTGTGATGGTTCCTAAAGTGCAAGGACCAAAATGTGAGGAACCAGAGTTGGGTAACCCAATCAAGTTACCCTATTAACATCAGCCCTGATCTTAGATGGTTCCTAAAGTTCAAGGACCAAAATGTGAGGAACCAGAGTTGGGTAACCCAATCAAGTTTACCCTATTAACATCAACCCTGATCTTAGATGATGAGTTTGATTGGACATAAATCATGTCCGTGGATACGACTAACCCAAATCGAATTATTCACTAACTACACACAAGCTGCCATATATGGCAGCCATAAAACTGAATAATCCAATTGCATTACCCTAGTTTTATGTTCTATAAACAGAGCTTCATCCCATCAGGTTGATGGGTGGATGAGTAAGAGTTATCAGGGGCTCGTATTGGTCACCAGGGTGTAGAAAAAGCTTATATAACCAAGAAAGAGAATGGACAAAGAAAGAAAGAGGGACAAGGTCCTCAAGATGCATGCTACACATGAAAAAAAACCGAGAGAGAAGTGAGGGGGGAGGTCCCGCTTGGAGAGAAACCAAAGATAGAGCTCCCAGAAGATACTTGTGTTGTCCTAGCCCTAAACTGCACATCTCTCAATCTAGCTTAAAGTATAATAATCATATTTCAAGACTCTTATAATGTTTTCCACTAACCAACATGGATTGTACATGCATAAATTTATAACCCATATATTGAGGGAGGACTCGGCAAATCTGAGGGACTCTTCCCACTACTCATTGGGATTTTCGTTTATTTTCTGTAAATCGATTATAATATCATGGTGGCCAATATAATAATACAAGTCTTTCACGCGGCAAAATGCTAGCATACGTACTCGGGATGTATATCCTATACAAGTGCTTCCATGTAGTTGTTATGGTAAAAAACGTTGTTTATCATATTTCTTACGAATAGATTTCAATCCCAATATGTATTAGAACTATTAGAGTGGTTGATACCGTGATACTACCAAAAGTTAGTATTTTGTAGTTGTGGAGTGTAAGGATGGCTATTGCTATACGATAATTTTGCTCTTTGCTTGTATATCTACATACACATTAGATTCACATTATCACTAAGCATATCTATACATTTTTACTTCATTTGATCATATAATGATTTGCTTTTCGCTTGCATGTGCCTGAATAAGTTCGTATAATATCTTACCTCTGGGACCAAGTTTGGAAACAAAAAAGATGAGAAATAATTTCGCCAGCATTTATTGGCCTCAATTGGGCGTGTGCCCCACCTAACTTGTCCCAGTCAAGTACCCATTGTAGTCCTTACGCTTGAATCTCCTAACCATTGGATATAAGAGAGTCAAGAAATTGGGAAAAAAAATCTTGTAAGGATGTTGGATAACCATCCTCATGACGACTCTTGTGACGGTGGTGATTCACAGTTCATCCTTCTCTGGGTTAACATTGCATGGCCTTAAGGTATTTCCCTTGTCAAGTTAGTTGGGCAAACTAATTTCGTATTAATTAAGATTTCATTAAAAATATTTGAACATTTTCTCTAAAACCGACTCTTGTTTTAGCCTAATGTTTTAAATAAAAAACTTAAGTTTGAAACGAAATAGGCCTGGTTCTAGGATCTCTTATGACTGTGAAATCATAACAACACAAATTCTCACTATATGAAGACCCCATCGATTTAATTCTCC